>ML418705.1:0-134422 GCA_005239525.1 Nicotiana knightiana | reverse complement strand
TTTTTTAAAAAAAAAAAAAAAAATCCTCGTGCTTATCCCGAAATTCTGCCAAAATTTCTGAAAATAATATTCCAAAACAAAATGAGTGGATGTATATTTTTTCAGTCAAAATTTTTTCCGAAATACGCATTGTTTAATTCTCACGGGTGTGAGATACGTAGGCAACCCTCATCGGGTCCAACTCCATTTTTTTAAATCAAAAGATATAGCCCTAAATAAAATTAGGTGACACCATTACTGCCTGGTTGCCCAAAATGGGGCACTAGAAGGCCGTTTTTGCAAAAATGGCCGCCTGTGGTTTGTCTTTAAATTTTGACCCAATTTGCAAACACAGCCTTAAAAACTTCCTATCCGAAGTATTGAAGGGTCGTATTCGCAAAGATGGCCCATTTTTCTTTATTACAAAACCCTTTGCAAAAAATTAATAATAATAACGCTTTTCAAAATTTTTGTGGTTTTAATTAAAAAACGAATATGCAGGATGAATATAGTTGAAAACATTCCCTTCAAGGCAGTCGAGGAAATACCTTTAGGACTCCATATGTGGTGGAGCGACTTGGGGGAAGCTAGTAGGAAGTCTATTATGAAAGCTTTAGGGGGACTTACTGGCCTTTTAAAAATCAAACCGAGGTTGGACATCGTCGAGGCTCTAGTACCGTTTTGGGATCCCGCCCACAACGTGTTCCACTTTTCAGACTTTGAATTGATGCCACGCTAGAGGAAATAGCAGGGTATGCTGGTCTCAATTACAATCTTAGAAGCCGGTACCCAGTGGCACCCAGGGCGATGACTCCACATAAATTTTTTGATCTGTTAGCATTAGTCGGGACGTCCAAGACCCCCACTTGTCTGAAGGTTTCTGCACTTTCTACTTTCTTTACAAACGTTATGGAGATCCCCGAGGTTATGAGGCTAACAACACTGGTCTAACTCACAAAGATCAGGCTAAATGGGAAGCCCGTCGAGGGCTGGCTTTTGTGGTAGAATTCTTGGGTACCTTGATTTGCCCTAGAAGTGACAGATGCATAAATATCGGTCTTGTGGGAATGGAAGATTTCATGATGAAAAATCCCAATGGAACACTTATACCAATGGTCTTAGCCGAGATTTATCGCGCTCTAACAATTTTCCAATCTGGGGGAAAGTTCTTTTCAGGATGCAACCTGCTTCTGCAAATCTGGCTGATCGAGCACCTCTGTCACCGCTCAGGCTACATGAACTACGGCTTAACCGATTTGAATTGCATCGAGGAACATTGTACTTGGGTAAAGGGCCACACATTTCCTGAGGGCATAGAAGCTTGGCACTCATACTTAAGTTCACTGACTGCCGACCAAATCAAGTGGACGTTCGGGTGGCTCCCTGTCAGCTGTTATCAACATGTCTATTGAGGTTTGCTATCTCCTGTTAATGGGCATGTGAAGCATTCATCCATATGCCCCACACCGAGTCTTACGCCAGTTGGAGAGACAACAGGGTGTTCCCCATGACGAGGATTTAAGCCAACAAGCCATTGAGTTATGCCCGAGATTTGCATTTCCTGAAGGTAGGGTCCGTCAAATCTGGAAGGAGTGAAGGTTTTTAGAACCTCAAACTCGGGTGAGAAATTTATCTAAAAGGGAAGTGGAGCCCGCCTACACCTTTTGGTATGGCATAAGAGGCAGGGAGCATCAAGAGCAAGAGCGACCCGCAAAGACGCCCCACATGCAACAATTCACCGGGCAAACACAAGAGCATTGGGACTAGTTAGAAAAAGAAAACAACTACCGAGCCACAATAAACAAGTTAGAAGCCCAGGTCAGGGAAATCAAATTTGAAAACGTTCTACATACTGCCACAATTGAAGGAGAGAAAACTAGATTAGCCCAAGAAAATGAAGTTCTCCGGGCCTAAATACAGGAATTAAAAACAGCTGCTGAGAACCCGGAGAGAAGCAGAACTAATGAAAGGCTTATCAACAGCTTGAGGCATAAAGTGTGCAGCTATGGGAATGATCTAGATAAAGCTGAAGAAGAACTAGCTGGAGTTCGGGCAAGATTAACAAGAAGTGAAGAAGAAAGAATAGAGTTTGTCCAGAGACTAAAAAGAAAATATGACCAGGAAGTCATAGGCTTGAAGGAAAAATTGGCCGTTCTCGAGAACGAAATGGCCAAACTGGGAAAAATATTTAAGACTGAGAGGGAACAGTGTTATGACATAATGGCTCAGTTAGAAAAAGAGTTGCAACAATGGCAAGAGCAGAGTCACAAAGATGTCCAGACTTAAGAGGCAAGATCCCAGCAAATCGGGCGCCTACTTCAAGAAAAGGGTATCATCAGGCGGAGGGTCCAAGAGATAGCTGACTACATCGTCGCCAGATGCCAGGAATGCGAAGATAAGACTCGAACCACTTTCTTCTCAGCGGCTATGATCTTCGTCCACAAAATAATGGACGACCATTACCGCCTCCGGCAAGACATAGCACGCAGGCCCGTGGCAAGGCCGAATGATGCCCCACCGGCCCCTGAAGAAACAGAAGCACTGATGTATTTTTGATGTTTTTCAGTCTGTAGTCATGTCTGAGTCCACGGTAGTTTTTATATTTTCAGAAAATATGTGTCGAGTCTGTTTTGCACATTTTGAAATTCCAAAAGTGGGCTATAAGTTTTCTGTAATCAGAAGTGTTTTATGAATGAAATTTTAGATTGAAACTTTTAGAAGAGATATGTATTTCTGTCTTTTGTTTTGCTAGCATGAACTACGTGATGATCTGATTCACGCGGCGCCGTGATACGTAGGCAATCCACATAGGATTTGATCATAACTATAAGAAAAGAAACCAAGCGAGGAATAAAAGAGCAGGAATTAATAACAAAGGAAAGAAAGGTCCAAAACCCATAAATAAACACAATTGTTGCAAAAACATATAGAAAGGCGTTTAAACTGCTCAGGTGCATTGCATACCCCAAACGTGCGATTGCCTATGTGACAAATGCTTCAACCTAACATTTTTTTGGTTCAATATTTAAATGTATTTTTAGGTAGTTGATTTTTCGGTAACCTGGCTTCCCATCCTTAATTCACTAGATCAAAAGGGAGCATAGAAATGACGTCTGAAAGTCGCTTGCCGATCGTAAACTCTTCCGTAGAAGACCTAAATTTTGCCATCCCAACATCTGAGTCAGCAACAGCTAAAGAAAACAGGACTTTGCGTTGCCGCATTCTGGAAATATGGGACGCATGGTCCAATGGTAGGGAACCACCCAGTACCATCCCGGGTTTCCCAGAGATGATTCCCAGGGCAGGTGGGACATCCAACATCCCCATAAGTTACCCAGCCACGCCGTTTGGATATCCAACTATGTTGGCTCACTTTGCCGGAAGGCCTTCTGAGGTTCGCCCCCAGGCCCTATTTTTTGGTGTGTCTTCCAACATCTTCACTGCACTACCTATCTCCGCCACGGCTCCACCAACTATCTCTGGGCCAAGTTTCGAGCCGCCAGCATTCACATTCCAAACACCATCCTTCCATCAGGATACCACTCATGTCACTCCCAATGCATACCCCCAACAACCTCAGCCTGAGTTTACTTTGGGAAAAGTTAAGAAAAGCCTCGATCACGAAGAAATAACTCGGAAAATGAAGAGTATGGAACAGAGCCTCAAGAATATACAGAGGCTGAGCGGGCAGAAAAGCGTCTCCTATGCAGATTTGTGCATGTTCCCGCATGTCCACTTGCCTCTTGGGTTTAAAACCCCCAAGTTCGAGAAATATGATGGACATGGGGACCCCATAGCTCATCTAAAAAGGTACTGTAACCAGCTCAGGGGAGCAGGTGGGAAAGAGGAACTTCTCATGGCATATTTTGGAGAAAGCTTGATGGGAATTGCCTCAGAATGGTACATGGACCAGGATATATCCCGCTGGCACATATGGGATGACCTGGCACGAGACTTTTTCCGGTAATTCCAATACAATGTGGACATCGATCCTGATAGGAACTCACTATCCAATCTCAAAAAGAATACCTCAGAGAGCTTCAGAGAGTACCCCATCAAATGGTGTGAACAGGCCTCCAAGGTCAAACCTCGGATAGATGAGGTTAATATGGTCAGCTTCTTTCTACAAGCAGAGGAAGCTGACTACTTCAAAAATATGATGTCCGCCATGGGAAAACCATTTGCGGAAGCAATTAAAATTTGAGAAATGGTGGAAAATGGTCTAAAAACTGGTCGTATCCTGAGCCAATCTGCCATAAGAGCAACCTCTCAAGCCATCCAAAGCGGATCCGGGGTTGCATCCAACAGGAAAAAGAAAAAGAAGGGGCCATGATGGTTTATGATGTCATGAAGCCTCGACGATACCCACGTCCATTCCCAAAAGCTTCCCAACATTACTATCCTCACCAAGACACAGCTTATACTACGCCCCGTTTTCCCTATACGGTAATGAACGCTCAGCCACATCTCAAGCTGCAGCAACAATACAATAAGAACGGAGCTCCACCTCCGAGAAACAGCCATCCCCCCCCAGCTCCAAATAATCCACGCCCTCCCCAAAACTATCCATACAACACCTACCCCCGTGAACCACCAAGGAGACTTAGCTTCACTCCTATCGGGGAGCCGTATTCAAGCCTCTTCCCAAAATTAGTCCAGATGGGTCTTCTACAACCCATACCTCCGACTAGGAAAAACCCAGCATTAGCATTATACAACCGGGGACCAGTTGTGCCTACCATTCCGGAGGAGGGGGGCATGACACGAAGGAGTGTTGGACCCTCAAAAGAGCCATGGAACGCTTTATAGAACAAAATAAGGTGGTGTTAAGGGACGAAGAAGCTCTCAATGTGACGAACAATCCATTACCCGCTCACAATCATGGGCCCGTCATCGGCATGATTTGCGAGGACCAGGATTTTGATCCAGCTCTAAAGGCCATCATCGCCATAGCGGACATGGAAAGAAAGCCCAAGGCGGCACCTAAACTAGTCAAAGAAATGAAGAAGAGTAACCCCATCCCCTAAGTCCCCAAGAAGGCCGAGGTCGAGACAAATAGGGGACCCTCTGAAGACGTTGTTCTTTACGTCCCCAAGGTACCCAGGGAGGAACAAAGTGTGTTGAGCCCTCCCAAAAGGCTACAATTCAAAAAGGCAATGATGAACGACCCAAAAATGTACATGCAAAAGGGGACGTATGTGGCGGGGGCAAAATAATTTCACCAAGGCTGAATGAGCCCGTGGTTATCAGCCACGCGTCACAGACTCCCATGGAAAATACTACTGCCGTCCCTTGGAATTACAACAAAATAGTGGTGACATAGAAAGGAAAAGAAATTACTGGGGAAACATGTAATATAAACTCATCAGAGGAATACCTCAACCTGGAAGAACTGAACAAAAGCAAGCAGAAATGCTTTCCGCCTAAAAGGCCGATCAGTGCCGGAGAAGCAGAAGAATTCCTCAATAATATGAAAACCGCTGAATACGCCACAATTGAGTAGCTCAGAAAGTCCTCCACTCAGGTCTCACTTCTATCCTTGCTGATGAATTCAAACGAGCATCCGAAAATCCTGATCAAAACACTTAACGAAGCATATGTTCCAGTCGAGACCACGGTTGAGCAAATGGAAAGAATGTATGAGCGATTTTTGAAGTCAACCATATCTCATTTAGCAAGAATGACTTGCCCTAGAAGGGGCTGCCCACAAGAAAGCTCTCCACCTAACTATTAAATGTGAAGGTTACTATGTGAAAAGAGTTATGATGGACGGTGGATCTGGGCATGATATTTGCCCTCTCCTTACCTTATAAAGAATTGAGACCGGGACTGAGAGAATCAGGCCCAACAATGTGTGCGTCCGTGCATTCGATGGTATCAAGAGAGACACGATTGGGGAGATCGATTTGGTCTTGACAATCGACCCTGTAGATTTTGAAGTGACATTCCAGGTCATGGATATGGATACTTCCTACAATTATCTCCTGGGAAGGCCTTGGATCCATGCAGCAGGGGCAGTGCCATCTACTCTCCACCAGATGGTTAAGTTCGAATACGAAGACCAGGAAATTGTGGTCCATGGGGAAGACGAGCAATCTATTTACAGGGACCCATCAGCCCCATGCCTGGAAGCAAGAGAGCGCAGCGAGCACATAGTCTACCAGGCTTTTGAGATTGTGGTTGCGGAGCAGCATGAAGAAGGAACTCCGTGCCCTCAACCCTTCCTATCAAACGAATCAATTATGGTCGCCAACGACATGATCAAACATGGGTATACACCTGGAAAAGGGCTCGGGTTGTCCTTGCAAGGCATTAAAGAGCCCATCATTTTGCCTGCCAATAAGAAGTTCTTTGGCATAGGGTTTCAAGCTTCTCCCGAAGATGAACGATGGGCTGACCAACGTAAGATAAATTGGTGGGTATTGCCTAAGTCGATCCCACATATCACCGCATCATTTGTCAAGCCAGAATACGTAGAGCAAGAGGAAGAGGCTTTCACGGCCGAAGAAATCGAAGAAATATGTGGAGCAATGAGACAAATGTTGTATGAGGCCCATATGGTCCAACCAGGAGAAGGCTCCAGCACTGCCGCAGTGCAGTATATGGGGCCTGACGCCAAGTTGCAAAACTGGAAGGCTACTTCATTCCCCGTCAGGCGGGAGTCCCGGTAGTCCAGCTTTTGCCATCCTTTCTGCACTATGAGTTATTTCAGGGTGTAACTCATGTGTTTTTAAATTCTTGCCTTTAAATTCCAATGTGAACCCTCATATGTTCAAAATTTAATGAAATGAAATCAAAATCTCATCGTCTATTATTCTTTCTTATTTTTGTTTACTTTTTTTTTCAGTCCTAATAATGCGACTTTAAAAAACATGACATGCTTGCGGACTTCATGCCCTGATCTTAATATGTCGTTTAACCTCGAAATAATGAATCAAGAACTGCAATATGACGAAGAGAGGCTTTTAGGGAAATAAATCAAGAATTGGAACAGTTTGAGAATAAGCCTAAGCCAAAATTAAACGAAACAGAACGTGTTAACTTGGGCAATGAAGAGGAGATTCGAGAGACCACGATAAGCGTCCACACGGATGAAAAGACTAGGGACGCCTTAATTCAACTCCTATTTGAATTCAAAGATGTATTTGCTTGGTCCTACGACGACATGTCCGGAATAAGTATGGATTTGGTAGTACACAAATTACCAACCTACCCCAGTCATCCACCAGTCCAACAAAAGCAGAGGAAATTTAAAACGGACATGGGTGACAAGAGTAAAGAAGAGGTCGCTAAACAACTAAAGGCTGGAGTAATCCGAGTGGTCCAATATACCACCTGGCTGGCCAATGTGGTTCCGGTGCTTTAAAAGGACGAAAAGGTCCGAGTATGTGTCGACTACCGAGATCTGAATAAAGCAAGTCCCAAAGATAATTTTCCACTACCAAATATACATAACCTAGTTGACAATTTTGCCAAACACGAGGTACAATCTTTTGTCGATTGCTATGCCGGATATCACCAGGTGTTGATGGATGAAGAGGATGTAGAAAAGACAGCCTTCACTACACCCTGGGTAACATACTGTTACCGGGTCATGCCATTTGGTTTAAAGAATGCTGGGGCAACTTATATGAGGGCCATGACCGCCATATTCCAAGACATGATGCATCAGGAGATTGAAGTTTATGTGGATGGTGTGATCATTAAGTCCAAACCCCAAAGTGACCATGTGCAGCATTTGAGGAAATTCTTCGAACGCTTACGCAAATATGATTTGAAATTAAACCCAGCCAAATGCACTTTCGGAGTTCCATCCGGAAAGTTACTGGGTTTTATAGTCAATCGACGGGGCATTGAGTTGGACACGACAAAAACAAAATCTATTCGGGATCTCCCAACCCCATGAACCAAGATGGAAGTCATGAGTCTGTTGGGTAGGCTGAATTACATCAGCAGGTTCATCGCTCAGTTGACCTCCACATGCGAGCCTATATTTAAGCTATTGAAAAAAGATGCGGCCATCAAATGGACAAACGAGTTCCAGGACGCTTTTGACAAGATCAAAGAATATCTGTCAAACCTCCAGTTTTAGTCCCACCAGAATCGGGAAGACCTTTGTTCCTATACCTGACGGTGCTAGAAAACTCCTTTGGGTGTGTTCTCGGGTAACCGGGAAGAAAGAGCAGGCTATTTATTACTTAAGTAAGAAGTTCACAAGCTACGAGGACAAGTATTCTCAGTTAGAAAGGACTTGCTGCGCTCTAACTTGGGTTGCTCAGAAGCTCCGCCATTATTTATTTGGTTATACCACCTACCTCATCACAAGGCTGGATCCTTTGAAGTACATATTCCAAAACCCAATGCCCACCAGGGGATTAGCAAAATGGCAACAGATTCGATTTTGTCTATGTCACTTGCACAGCTATGAAAGCTCAAGCATTGGCCGATCATCTAGCTAAAAATCCGGTTGATGATGAATACCAACCCTTGAGCACTTATTTTCCGGATGAAGAAATCAAATCCGTCGAAATAATCTCGGAAGGCGCTGACACCTGGAAAATGTTCTTCGACGGAGCATCCAATGCGAAAGGTATCGGGATAGGGGCAATCTTGATTTCACCCACAGGACAACACTACCCAGCCACGGTCTGCCTCCACTTCTTCTGCACAAACAATACTGCTGAATATGAAGCTTGTATAATGGGCATGAACATGGCCCTTTACATGGACGTAGAAGAGTTGTTGATCATGGGGGACTCCGATTTGATCATTAAGCAGGCTCAGGGAGAGTGGGAAACTCAGGATGTTAAACTCCTTCCCTACAGACAACATGTGGAGAATCTTAGTAAGCGATTCAAAACCGTCGAGTTCAGATATATTCCTCGGTGCCACAATGAGTTAGCTGATGCGCTACCCACCCTAGCTGCAATGCTGCCCTATCCGGGCAATGTTCGCATAGACCCGTTGGAGATCCAAATCAAGGAAAGACATGATTATTGCAACACGGTCGAAGTAGAACCCGGTCCAGCCATGGTATCATGATATTAAAAGATTTTTGAAGACAAGAGAATATCCCGAGCAGGCCAACGGAGACCAAAATAAAACCATCTGAAGGCTCGCCAACAGTTTCTTCCTAAGTGGGGAAGTACTGTATAAAAGGACTCCCAATATAAATTTTTTAAGATGTGTAGACACCAAATAAGACGAACGGATCATGGGAGAGGTCCATTCAGGAGTATGCGGTCCCCATATGAATGGGTACGTCCTCGAAAAGAAAATCTTGCGGGCTGGATATTATTTGATGACCATGGAGAAAGATTATTTCGATTTCTTCCGGAAGTGCCATAAGTGTCAAATACATGGCGACCTAATCCATGCACCACCATCAGAATTGCATCCTATGTCGGCACCCTGGCCATTTCTTGCCTGCGGAATGGATGTCCTTGGGCCAATCGAGCCAAGGGCTTTAAACGGGCATAAATTCATTTTAGTTGCTATCGACTATTTCATGAAATGGGTCGAGGCCGTCACATTCAAAGCTGTCACTAAGAAAGTGGTGGTGGATTTTGTGCATTCTAATATCATTTGTCATTTTGGCATCCCAAAAACTATCATTACTGACAGTGCTGCAAATCTAAACAGCAACTTGATGAGGGATGTATGTGAACAGTTCCAGATAACACACCAAAACTTGACCCCTTACCGGCCCAAAGCCAATGATGACGTTGAAGCAGCAAAAAAAAAACATCAAGAAAATTCTGAGGAAAATGATCCAAACATCCAGGCAATGGCATGAAAAGCTGCCTTTTGCATTGTTGGGATATCGCACGACCGTGCGCACATCGGTTGGAGCTACCCCTTACATATTGGTTTACGACACTGAAGCCGTAATACCCGCAGAAGTCGAAATTCCTTCCCTCCGGATTATTATCGAAGCAGAAATTGAGGATAATGAGTGGGCCAAGACCCGACTAGAGCAATTAACTTTGATTGATGAGAAAAGAATGGCTGCAATGTGCCACGGACAATTATACCAGCAGAGAATGGCCCACGCTTATAACAAAAAAGTGCGACCTAGGAACTTCGAAGTAGGGCAACTCGTTTTAAGACGTATCCTTCCGCACCACGAAGAAGCGAAA
Source organism: Nicotiana knightiana (assembly GCA_005239525.1). Lineage (NCBI taxonomy): Eukaryota > Viridiplantae > Streptophyta > Magnoliopsida > Solanales > Solanaceae > Nicotiana > Nicotiana knightiana. Next base: position 124,304 of record ML418705.1, on the reverse strand, counting down.
GGAAAATTCGCCCCAAGCTGGAAAGGCCCATACATGATAAGGAAATTGCTACCAAAAGGGTCGTTATACCTGGGGGACATCGAAGGAAATGACCCCGAAACAGCTGCCAATGCAGATGCCGTCAAAAGGTACTATGTTTGATCCTCCACATATTTTTAAATATTCTTTGGTTAAGATGACGAAGGCTTTTATTCTCGTTACCAAACAACATTAACCCTTTTTGCAAACCATTTGTGCCGGTTACTCTTCTTTCATTAGCCTCTTTGGAAACCGAGATTGTTATTGAAAAAAAAAGAAAAAGAAAAAAAAAGAATTCAAATGAAAAAAAAAAGGAAACAAAAAGTGAAAAAAAAGAGAAAAAATCAATCAGAAACGGAAACAAAAACAAAAGTTCCCTGAGCTACGTTCGACTTGATTCTGAAAGGATACGTAGGCAGCCTCTCCGTGGGGTTCAATCACACAAAAAACAATCCACATTCCCCCAAGAGTTTAAGCTGGGGAAAGTGCTAAGATTCGGCAATGTATCGCCTGAAAGGTTCCAAAGTTGTAATTCAACATAAATTCTTTTCCCCAAAAACCCTGTCTAAGTCCTTTCGATCAATTGGCAAAGATGTCCAAAATAAGAGGATATAGTTGTTTGGATCCAAATACAAGCAAATGAGAGAAATTAAAATGAGAGAGTCTCATTGGTGAAAACCCACACGGGCACCGTGAGGCGACGGTAAGCAGAGAAGTTAAAAATGAGAGAGCCTTGTTAGTGAAAACTCGCAAAGAGCACTACAAGGCGATGATAAGAAGAGAAATGAGAGAGGTTAGTTGGTAAAAACCCGCAAAGGGCACCACTGATCGAAAAGGATAATGGGTCACTAGCATGGACGCAGCCCGGGGCAAGGTTTCTCAATCTCGAGGTAATAATTGTGATGAATTTCTGAGAGTCGGACGGTTTACACAGATCAGGCATCCAGTCCAAAGGGCATGTCATGTTCATTGAAGTCTGCATGCACTCCAGATAAGTCATTCTTTCCTTTCCCCGAAAGGGACACCTTTCGTTTAAATTCATTGTCCATTCTGTCATTTATTTTTCTTTTAAATCCCTTTCGGTCTACTTCTGTCCCAAAACTAAGGCAATGAAAAGATGGCAAGACTCATTTACAGGGCTCTCATTTCACACGGGTCAATATACAAGGGCGCCCAGCCTTGTCAGGGGCATCGAGTCGATCTCGATTGGCCGAAGCGGCCGATACCTCAAACTCAAAACCCGGAAAGGGGAAAGTCAAATTGAAGTGCCTATAAAGGCGAACGAAACTGAAAGGTTGAGCCCCGCGTGGCTGACCATCTTGGCAAGGTTTGAAAAGCCGAAATGTTCCAGATGACCTAAAGTTACAGTTGGAAGAAAAGTCAGAAATGAAAAGCCAATAAAGGCGAAATAAAGTTGGAAAGGTTAAGTCCCCCTAGACTAACCAGTGCGGCAGAATTTGTGGGGCAAAAAGTCTCCTCCGAATACTCATGAAATCCAAAGGGAAGCAAGTGAAAGGCCTACAAAGGCAGAATAAAGCTAAAATGTTGGGTCCTACGTGACCGGTCACCACAACAAAATCTTGAAAGCTAAGGTCCCCGGGTTTGGAAATGAAATCCAATCCCCAGCAAACAAGCAAGTGGTTGAGATCTTCATCAAAAGAACTGAGATCAAGTAGTTGAAAATCAAGGCCGCAAAACAAACAACCGTTTCAAACTAACAAATTGTTCTTTGTTTGAAAATAGGAAACAGGTGCAAAAGCGACCATGCAAAAGCAGGTGCAATCAAAAGGAATTGCGCTAGAGCTAGAAGGATCTTTCCAGCATTGACTCCAAAGAAAGGGAAGTTTCTAAAAAATCTTTTCCCGCATGCCCAAAAATCAAAATCAAGGGTATACACTCCCTGGTTGATGCTTTTCTTTTCCAATCAAGGGTAGACACTCCCTAGTTGATGCTTTTTTTTTCAAATCAAGGGTATACACTCCCTGGTTGATGCTTTCTTTTGCAATCAAGGATGTACACTCCCCGGTTAATTTTCTTTTCCCGATGCAGGGTGTACACGCTCTCATAGTCGATGCCAATCAAGTGTATACACTGCCTAGTTGATGCTTTTCTTTTCCAATCAAGGGTATACACTCCCTGGTTGATGTTTTTCTTTTCCAATCAAGGGTATACACTCCATGGTTGATGTGTCTTCTTTTACAATCAAGGGTATAAACTCCCTGGTTGATGTTTTTCATTTCCAATCAAGGGTATACACTCCCTGGTTGATGTTTTTCTTTTCCAATCAAGGGTATACACTCCCTGGTTGATGTTTTTCTTTTCCAATCAAGGGTATGCATTCCCTGGTTTATTTCTTTTCTAACGCTCGGTATAAACTCCCGTAGTCGATGCCAATCAAGGGTATACACTCCCTGGTTGATGTTTTTCTTTTCCAATCAAGGGTATACACTCCCTGGGTGATCTTCTTTTCCAATCAAGGGTATAAACTCCCTGGTTGATGCTTTTCTCTTCCAATCAAGGGTATACACTCCCTGGTTGATGCTTTTTTTTCCAATCAAGGGTATACACTCCCTGGTTGATGCTTTTTTTTCCAATCAAGGGTATACACTCCCTGATTGATGCTTTCTTTTCTAATCAAGGGTATACACTCCCTGGTTAATTTTCTTTTCCCGACGCAGGGTGTACACGCTCCCGCAGTCTATGCCAATCAAGGGTATACACTCCCCGGTTGATGCTTTCCTTTTCCAATCAAGGGTTTACACTCCCTGGTTGATGTTTTCTTTTCCAATCAAGGGTATACACTCCCTGGTTGATTTCTTTTCCCGACGTAGGGTGTACACGCCCCCGTAGTCGATGCCAATCAAGGGTATACACTCCCTGGTTGATGTTTTTCTTTTCTAATCAAGGGTATACACTCCCTGGTTGATGTTTTTCTTTTCCAATCAAGGGTATACACTCCCTGGTTGATGTGTCTTCTTTTCCAATCAAGGGTATACACTCACTGGTTGATGCTTTCTTTTCCGATCAAGGGTATACACTCCCTGGTTAATTTCTTTTCTGACGATGGATATACACTCCCGTAGTCGATGCCTATCAAGGGTATACACTCCCTAGTTGATGTTTTTCTTTTCCAATCAAGGGTATACACTCCCTAGCTGATGTGTCTTCTTTTCCAATCAAGGGTATAAACTCCCTGATTGATGTTTTTCTTTTCCAATAAAGGGTATACACTCTCTGGTTGATGCTTTTCTTTTCCAATCAAGGGTATACACTCCCTGGTTGATGTTTTTCTTTTCCAATCAAGGGTATACACCTCATGGTTGATGTTTTCTTTTCCAATCAAGGGTATACACTCCATGATTGATATCTTTCCCAACATAGGGCAATGGATTCGAGACGACCAAAAGAAGACGTCTCAATTCAGAATAAAGAAAACAAGAAAACAGAAGACCAAACCCAAGGTGAAGGAACGGGGAAGATGTGGACTATTCAGGACGAGATTGAAGTCATCCGTCCAGTATATTCTGTTTTTGATCCGAGGAACGATAAGACAAAACCGACACCTGCAATTAACAAGCATCAGGATCCAGGTCAGAGTTAGCGAAAGATCAAGACTCAAGACCAGTTCTTAGATAGGAATCTTGTAATTTAGCAGCTGATAGGTTTTAGTTTGTCATTCGTTTTGTACTTGGGTGTAATAAGGAGATCAACAGCAATAACAGCAGCAACCGCAGTGAAACCACAGTTACTCAGTAGTCCAATCTACCACAACCTCCAGAACTACACTGACCTGATTCCTTTATAGCCAAGGATATGTAGGTAACCTCTGAAGCAGGGTTCGGTCAAACTTTTCAAAAACGCTTCACAATGGAACATATGAATAAGTAAAAGTCATTTATTGCTACTCACTTTGTCTTTGCCCGAAAACTCTTCGTGTTTCCAAGAAAAGAGGGCAGCTGTGAGCATGTGATTTTTTATTCGCCATATCGTCCTATAAAAATCTCAATAAATCAATTGATTTTCTGAATCGTCGTTTATTTACAGTGTTTAATTGTGAAAGATTTGTATTTTTTTGCATAATTCATCTTTTAAAAAAAATTATTATTAAAATTGCATCACTATTATCAAGGGATTATAAAGCTATAATTAGCTATATAATAGACGAATGATGGTTATTTAACGTAATGTAGTTTTAATAACTAATTATAAAAAATTAATCATTTTATTTGATGAAACATCGATTTTATTAGGAATATAAAATTAGTCATTTTATTCTTGATTAATCTATAAATAGATGTAAAATAAGGTATAAAATTAATTACTACATTTCTTGGATTAAATTAGATTTGAATTTAATTAATTTAATTGGTTTACTTAATTAAAGGGGATTAAAATCATACCTGGGCCAAAGTTACCCAGGCCCTATCCCTAAACTCTACACGACCAGCCCAATACCCGCTTTTAAAAAAAAAAAAAAACTTCAGCAGAAGTGCTGAAGTTATTAGTTCATTTGTGAAAAACATCAGTAGAAGTTCTGAAGTTATTAGTTCATTTGTGAAAAAAAAAACTTCAGCAGAAGTGCTAAAGTTATTAGTTCATTTGTGAAAAAAACTTCAGCAGAAGTGCTGAAGTTATTAGTTCATTTGTGAAAACTTCAGCAGAAATGCTGAAGTTATTTAGTTCATTTGTGAAAACTTCAGCGGAAGTACTGAAGTTATTAGTTCATTTGTAAAAACTTCAGTAGAAGTGCTGAAGTTCTTAGTTCATTTGTGAAAACTTCAGCACTCAATATGCTGAAGTTATTTAGTTTATTTGTAAAACTTCAGCACCCAATATGCTGAAGTTATTTAGTTTAACTGTAAAAAAACTTCAGCATATGCTGAAGTTATTTAGTTCATTTTTAAAAGACTTCAGCACCCAATATGCTGAAGTTATTTAGTTTAGCTGTAAAAACTTCAGCACCTAATATGATGATGTTTGGCCTGCCCCATACACTACTCAAACGACCCCGTTTGGTTTTACCTGGTTGAATCCTGGCCATTGATTGAAACAGATCAGACGGCCAGGAACTACACCCCCTTTAGTATATAAGTGTCCTAACATCCCCCCTACCCTCATTTCACCCAAAGCCCAACCCCCCTAAGCCTTAGCCGCCTCCCCTCCCCTTCGTCTCTCTCTCTTCTACCTCGACCAAACCCTAGCCCTGGGTTATTTGATTGCTTAACTAATTTTGATTTGTGATTCAAGCCTAAGTTTGTTAGTTTGAGTGATTAGCCTGAGCCTGATAGGAGTTAATTAGGGGGGCTGATTTGGTTAAGTTAATTAGTAACATTTAGATTGAATTAAACCAAAAATTAGCTAACCTAAGGACTAAAGTGATTGACTTAAACCCGAGTTGATACCTAATTAACTAAGGAACCTAACTAGGTTTAATTAACTAGAGTCAATAGTCAACCCCAATCAAGTTTAACCCTGGTTACCAAATGGTAATTTCTGGGACTTCAAGGGGTATATTAGGTAACTCAGCTTAGGAAATCAGGCTCTTAAGGTTAGAAGGGTCTTTTAATCAATAGGAATGTTCTAGAATAGGGACAGCTGCCCCAAAGATAGGGTTGACACTTTCCCTATGTACTATTAGTACTATTTTTTAGCCTCTTGGATAAGGTATACGCCAAAAGCATATCCCATCCTTGAGCTTCCTATAAACAGACCTTCCTTTCACATATTCTAAAAGAAAAAGGATCTTCTTTACGGGACATTCTAAAAAGAAAAAAGGACTCTCTCTGAGCTGTTGAAAGCATTTTTTAAGGCACATAAAAATCAGAGTATTTTCCGTTCATAAACGAAAAATCTCAAAAAGTATATTAGTAGAAAAGCAAATAGAAATCTGATATCTTTTGGAATTAAGTTCATAAAGATATGGTCTAGTTTTCACCTTCTGTTTCTTTCCTTTGGATTCTGATTTTGGGAATCTTAAACATTCATTTCCAAGAATTCTGGGACAATTCCTGCTGGGCTACTGGGTTTTCTTTGGTTTTCTGTTTGCTGCTGCTGATCTCTCTTCATTTTTGCTGTTTATTGTTCATACTTGACCTTTATTTGGTCAAGTTTCTTGCTGGATTTTCTTTCTCTTTAAAGGTATGTAACAGTGAACTTTATACAAAATTATTGAAATCAGACTTTGTTTTAACTTGTTGGTTCATGTTGTATTTTCTTTAAGAATATGTTAATCTTCTTCTTCCCCTTTCTTAATGTATAAACTGAAGTAAGATTATCATTATCTAAGTGCATGCATGGAACTCTTCGAATATGCTTTGTAGTGTGCTGAACTTCTTTTAATAAACTTAATGTTTGATAGTTAGGTGGTAATTTCATATGTGTTTAGCATGTTAGAAAGATAAATGGCACTAGGGTAGATGAATCTGACCTTCCAATGGTCAAATTCACCCCATAATAGTGCATAAAACGGTAGTGTAGATGGCTGAAATTCACCCTTTAAAGGGTATACAACATGTAGTCAAAAAGGCTATAGAGTAAAGAATCTGAACTCTTATATGGTCTGGTCCAGTCTCTAAAAAGCCAAGAATAGTAAAAAATGTTCAAAGGAATATTGTTTGAAGTATTGGTATGGTTGTTAGAAATGTCAAGTATGTTTGTATCTCTGGGTTTGAATCAGATTCTCCTTCATAGTGAGATTCAATCTAAGAAAAAAATAAATAAAAAATGTTTCCTTTCTTCCTGCTAAACTTGTAATCACTTATCAAAATCTGGTGGTCCCTCTATGTGTGATTACAGTAGCAGAATTATCTGTTAGGGGCTTCTGTATTTAAATCTATATCCATGAAGTCATAATAGAAATATTAGATAGCATTAAAGGGTAGTGAATCTGACCCCCTTAATTGTCAATTCACCCCATAAGATGCTTATATATATTGGCCTGGATGACTCAGGTCTTATATAATCGGATGTCACTATGGGGACATCATTTAAATGATCGAATCTGATCTCTGTAATAATCAGATTCTCTTTTGAAGTGCACATGAGTTCTGTACGGTTCAGTTGAGACTAAAAGCCGTGAGAATACAAATCCTAAAGCGTGAAAGTTGTTGGCTTGCACTGGAGCAACAACTAATCTTGTTCCTTTATATCTTCTTATTATTATTAGAACCTTGTATATTTAATTTAAGAACAATGTAATAGTGTATTTACGGTCTTTGTTGTATATACTTTTAGTTGTAATAAGGACTGGACTCTATTAAAGCTTGGGAATCAGTTGTATTTCCTGTAATGTTTATCATGCATGTTATGGAAACTAGAATTTCAGGTCTGTTAGTTGTCTTAAATAATTTTCTGTTGAATGGTGTGAGGAGTATCAGCTCTTTCCTAAAAAATATCGGATAATTGGAATTCAAGAGGCTTCGTTGGCTCTTTTTATTATAAAAGTTGCTCCTTCATGAAAACAAAGATAAAAGGGTCTATATTGTACCCGTAAGCAGTACATAAGTATTCATGTAAAGGTCGAACAACAAAGGAATTTGATACCTGTAACATTGTATTTGCAATTCAAATTTTTTTACTATTCAAATGTTAAATGTGTTAGCATATCTACTCTCGGTAGTTCAGACTGTTCAAGTTTAAATCATGTCAAAACTGGCAACAATTAGGATTTGCCAAAAGAGTTGAAACAAATATGGGTAAAATATGGCCATAGCCCAAAAATCTTGTCCTTTAGGTTAGTAGATTTAATTTTAGACAATCTTCACATACCTTCTGGATAGAATCATGCCCTTTAGTTTTGAAAATTTGATAAAGAATCAAATATTATTTCAAAAATTACAACCTAATCGCCTCAAATAGGCACTATAGTTTGGAGTGGCAACTCATGCCCCTGACTCTAATTGCCTCAAATAGGCACTATAAAATCGTCATGACGATAGTCTTGACCACGTAATCTACACTCGGGTGTGACAACTCATGTTCCCGTCTTCAACTTCAAATTATAATAAAAATCACACGTTGTAATTGTGGGTGCATTTCATGTGACGCAGTTATGATGTGTCCAAAACAAAACAAGTGCACGCCATCATGACTTGTTTCAAGATAAATCCATAAATATTAAAAGCGGTTTAAAATTTAAAAAGGCTAAATGCACAATAGGTTTAAAACATGTAAATAATTAGATAATTATGAAAAATATTAATAGTTAAGCGACCGTGCTAGAACCACGAAATTCGGGAGTGCCTAACACCTTCTCCCGGGTTAACAAAATTCCTTAACTGGATTTCTGGTTCGCAGACATTTTTAAACAGAGTCTAAATTTCCTCGGTTTGGGATTTCAATAAATAGTGTCCCGGACCATCGTCAAAAATTCGGGTGGCGACTCTGAAATAATAAATAAATCCCAAATCCGAATAATGTCACTTTAATTGGAAAAACTCCCTTACTACCCCTTCATCAACCCCGAGGGGGTAGTGGAAAAAAAAGGAGGTGTGACACTCATGAATTCTAATGAAGTGGAGACAGACATCCTGAAGTTTTATAAGCAGTTACTTGGAACATCAACAGCACAATTACCAGCAGTCAATACAAAAGTCATACAGCAAGGATACAAATTAAGAAGACAAGAACAAATGCAGTTAATAAGACCTGTTACTGGAGATGAAGTAGAGCAAGCACTACAGGGTATTGATGATAACAAATCACCAGGATGTGATGGATATAGTGCTTTCGTTTTCAAGAAAACATGGCATACAATAGGTGAAGAGGTTACTAAAGCAGTGATGGAGCTCTTTGCAGATGTTGAAATGTGTAAACCATCCCTTGCCCCATATTGATGATTTGTTTGACCAGCTTCAGGGAGCTAGAGTATTTTCCAAGATTGACTTGAGATCTGGGTATCATCAGTTGAAGATTCAGGATTCTGACATTCCGAAGACTACTTTTAGGACCAGATACAGTCATTATCAGTTCTTGTTTATGTCATTTGGGCTGACCAATGACCCAACTACTTTGATTCTTTCGTCATTGTGTTCATTGATGACATCCTGGTTTACTCTTGTAGCCAGGAAGAGCATGCTCAGCATTTGAGAGCTATGTTACAGAGGTTGAGGGAGGAGAAGCTTTATGAAAAATTCTCCAAGTCTGAGTTTTGGCTTGGTTCAGTAGCTTTCTTGGGACATGTAGTGTCTAGTGAGGCTATTCAGGTTCATCCGAAGAAGATAGAGGCGGTGCAGAGTTGGCCCAGACCGTCCTCAGCTACAGAGATTAGAAGTTTCCTTGGTTTGGCAGGATATTCCCGTCGCTTTGTGGAGGGATTCTCTTATATTGCTTCGCCTTTGACCAGATTGACCCAGAAGGGTGATCTATTCTGATGGTCAGATTAGTGTGAGGAGAGCTTTCAGAAGCTCAAGTCAGCATTGATCACAGCTCTGGTACTAGTTTTACCTACTGGTTCAGGTTCTTACACAGTCTATTATGATGTTTCTAGAGTTGGTTTCGGAGCGGTATTGATGCAGGATGGTAGGGTGATTGCCTACGCGTCTAAACAGTTGAAGGTGCATGAGAAGAATTATCCAGTGCACGATCTTGAGTTAGCTGCCATTGTTCATGCCTTGAAGATTTGGCGGCATTATTTGTATGGAATGCAGTGTGAGATTTTCACTGATCATCGCAGCTTGCAGTATCTGCTGAGGCAGAAGGACTTGAATTTTCGTCAGAGGAGATGGCTAGAGCTTCTCAAGGATTATGACCTCACTATCTTATATCATCCGAGGAAGGCCAATGTAGTGACTGATTCCCTAAGTCGCAGAGCAGAGAGTTTGGGGAGTCTATCCTACCTTCCAGTAGCAGCGCGGCCATTAGCCCTTGATGTTCAAGCCTTAGTGGGTCGGTTGGTGAGATTGGATATATCAGAGCTCCCCCGGGTGTTGGCTTGTATAGCCTCCAGGTCTTCTCTTTACGATCAGTTTAGAGTACGCCAGTATGATGATCCACATTTGCTTGTTCTTTAGGACAGGGTCCGTCGCGGTGATGCCAGGGATGTGGTTATTGGTGATGATGGGGTCATGAAGATGCAGGGCGGGATTTGCGTGCCCAATGTAGATGGGCTTGGAGATTTGATTCTAGCAGAGGCCCATAGTTCGTGGTATTCCATCCATCTGGGTGCCGCAAAGATGTATCAGGATTTTAGGCAGCATTATTGGTGGAGGAGGATGAAGGAAGATATTGTGAAGTTTGTGGCTCGGTGTCTCAGCTGTCAGTAGGTCAAGTATGAGCACCAGGGACCAGGTGGATTGCTTCAGAGATTTGATATTCCACAGTGGAAGTGGGAGCGGATCACCATGGACTTCGTAGTTGGACTCCCACGGGCTTCGAGGAGGTTTGATTTTATATGGGTTATTGTGGATCGGCTGTCCAAGTCCGCGCACTTCATTCCTATTAGTACTACTTATTCTTCAGAGAGGTTAGCTGAGATTTATATCAGGGAAATTGTCCGATTGCATGGGGTTCAAGTTTCTATCATTTCCGACAGAGGTACTTAGTTCACATCTCAATTTTGGAGAGCCATGTAGAGAGAGTTGGGTACTCAGGTCGAGTTAAGCACATCGTTTCATTCTCAAACCGACGGGCAGTTGGAGTGTACGATTCATATTTTGGAGGATATGTTGCGTGCTTGTGTGATTAACTTTGGTGGTCCATGGGACCAGTTTCTGCCACTAGCGGAGTTTGCATAAAATAACAGCTATCAGTTGAGTATCCAGATGGCTCCGTATGAGACATTATGCGGTAGGACGTGCTGATCTCCGGTTGGTTGGTTTGAGCCGGCGAGGCTAGGCTAGGCTATTGGGTACATACATGGTTCAGGATGCGTTCGGTAAGGCAAAGTTGATTCAGGAGTGGCTTCGCACTACGCAGTCTAGGTAGAAGATTTATACGGACTGGAAGGTCTGAGATGTGTCTTTCATGGTTGGGGATAAGGTGTTGCTGATGGTGACGCCCATGAATGGCGTTATGAGATTCAGGAAGAGGGGGAAGCTGAGTCCCAGGTTCATTAGGCCATTTGAGGTCCTTCAGAGGGTTGGGGAGGTGGCTTATAGGCTTGCTATGCCTCCTATTTTATCGACTATTCATCCAGTATTCCATGTTTCGATGCTCCAGAAGTATGTTGGTGACCCGTCTCATGTTTTGGACTTCAACACGGTTCAACTCGAGGGTGATATGTCATATGAGGTAGAGCCAGTGGATATTTTGGGTCGACAGGTCAGGAAGCTGTGGTCTAAGGATATAGTTTCAGTGAAGCTTCAGTGGAAAGGAAAATCGGTGGAGGATGCCACCCGAGAGACGGAGCGGGAGATGCGGGATATATATCCTCACTTATTCGAGACTTCGGGTATGTTTCTAGACCCGTTCGAGGATGCACATTTATTTAAGAGGGGGAGGATGTAACAACCCGACCGGTCCGTGAGATTTACCCTGTTTCCCCCATTTCTGCATTTGTCATATATTTCTAGCTTGTTTTGTTGTGTTGGGGCAGTTGGTTTTGGTCCGGAGTGGTCATGGTGAGAATTGAGGCATTTAGTCTCTTAAAGTAGCCTAATAGTTGTAAAAAAAGTCAACTAAAAGTTGACTTATTGGTGAACGACCTCGGAATGGGGATTTTATGGCCCGGATAGCTTCGTTAAGTGATTTGGGACTTATGAGTGTGTCCGGAATGAAGTTGTGATGTCCGGTGTAGAATTAGGCTTGAATTGGCGAAAGCTAGTTTTTGGCCATTTTCGATCGGCAGTGGAAAATAGGCTATCGGGGTCGGAATGGGATTTCGGATGTTTGAACAGGTCCGTAATGTCATTTTGGTTATGTGTGCAAAATTTCAGGTCAATCGGAGGTGTTTTTGTTGGTTTCAGCTTAGTTGGCGAAATTTGGAAGCTTCAAAGTTCATATTGTTGAATTTGATGTAATTTTGGTGTTTTCGTGTTGTTTTTGGCGTTTCGAAGGCTCGACTAAGTTTGAATAATGCTATGGGGTGTGTTGGTACGTTTGGTTGGGACCCCGAGGGGCTCGATATTGATTTCGGATGGTTGACGGGGTTTTGAACTTGGAAATTTGCAGCAATTAGCTGTTGGTGTAAGTTTCTGGCGTTGGCCGCACCTGCAGATGGGTAGCCATAGGTGCGAAAGGCCAAGCGTAGGTGAGCAAGGAGGCTAGGCAGGGGAAATCCGCAGGTGCGAAGATATGGCCGCACCTGCGAAGCCACAGGTGCGGAGAAGTGGCCGCAGGGGCGAGAATTGGTCCTTTATTAGGATTGTGCAGGTGCGCACCTGGGACCGCAGGTGCGGGTCTGCAGGTGCGACTAAGTGTCCGCAGGTGCTGAAATGCTGGGCAGAACAGCTTAAAAGAGGCCTCCGTGAAATTGATTTCATTCCACCATTGTTGTATGCGGTTGGGGCTCTTTTGAAGGCAAATTGAAGAGGGAATTCGTGGTTCTTCAGTGAAGGTATGTTCGCGGGTTACTAAAATCATTTCTATGCTATTTTGTTCGGATTAGGCTTATAAAATAGAGTATTAAAGTAGGAAAAGGTTGGGAAAAATGGGTGGACGATTGGAAAATTCTTTTGGCAATTCGGGTAGGCAATTGTGTTCCAATTGTGATGTTTTTTGTATGAATAGAAAGAATCGTGGGAGGACCTGGTTTCTAGATATGTGAAATTTATCGAATTCCGAGACGTGGTTCCAGGCCTCGGGTTTGGCCGAATTTCAATATTCTTGTATAATTTGCTAGTTTTCGATTAGGTTGTGTTGCTTTAGTAGATATTAATGATGTTAAACTGGTTTTGGCTAGATTCGAAGCAACCGGGAGCCAATTTTAGGGGCAAGAGCATAACAGACTAGTGTTGTGGCCCGGTAGAGGTATGTAATCGTTATAAATCTTGTCCTGAGGGTATGAAACATCGGACTACGTATTCCTCACTAATTTTAGAATGGCGCACACGTCAAATGACGAATATGTGGCGCACACTGATTTTTGGATTTGGACTAGGTCCAGTCCGCGGCAACTAACGAGTTGCATATTTTACTCAAAACCTCATGTTAAATTATGTTCTAAAGATTTTTGAAATATTTGGGCTATGAGCTGTGTTTAGGGCCTCGTGTCGATCTATTTAGACCCCCTGGGGATTTTTACTTCTGTTTTCCTCGCTATTTGTTGATGAATTCACCCTGCCAAATTGTGCTTACTGTTTTCGAAACTCAGCTTGATTTACACTACTTTGAGATTTAAAAATGATGTTTTGGGTCGAGTACCCTGTTTTACTTATTCGCCTGAGGGGCTTTTTGAGAGGTTCTGCTGAGTGAGGTTGAGGGCATGATTGTGAGGATATGATACTGCACGAGGTGGCTTGATATTAGCACTTGGGCTAAAGGAACCCCTCCGGAGTCTTCACACACCCCTAGTGAGCGCATCGAGTGCCGAGTGCCGAATGATTAGGAGGCATGAGTGACTGTGAGGTGCTGAGAGACTGATTACGAGTGATGGTGAGGTATGCCTGAGGGGTTGATTACGAGTGACTATGAGGCATGCCCGAGGGGCTGATTATGATACATGTTTTTGTCCGAGGGGCTACTTATGTTTTTACTACTTTCACTCTGATCTTATAAAATATTTTTTGCCCGAGGGGCCTCTATATGATTCATTTCATTTTCATACTAAATTTTTCGATTTGAAGTTGTTAAAAATATTCATTCTTCAAAGGACTTTTCTGAAAGTTGGTTTTAAGTCATCATGACTTCATATATCTATATTTATACTGTTGAAAAGAAAGGCTGTGCATATTGTGAATTGATGACATTGATTTCTATGTGATTTCTTGCCACTTAGACTTGATTTATTTTCATTACTACTGAGTTGGCGTACTCACATTACTCCCTGCACCCCTGTGTGCAGATTCAGGTGCAGATACCGAGCATTAGCTATCTTTTCCGTGCAAAGCCAGAGTGCGGGATATAGATGTAGTTGTTTAGCTTCCGGAACAATCTATGTGTTCCCTTCTTGTTGTATCTAGCTATTTATTCGGAGGTTTTGTATTATAATAGTATACCTTTGGCTTATTTTCCTTAGATGCTAATGACATGTTGGCTCCAGGTTTTGGGGTTGGTGGCACTGTTTATTGGCCTAATGTATTTAGTAAACTCTGTATATTTTATGAAATGCTTGAATTGGATTGGGATTTTGAAAGAAATTGTGAACATGTAGTTATTGGATAGCCTAGTTCCACGATAGGCTCCATCACGGCCGATTTAGGTTTTGGGGTCATGACAATCACCCATGTTGATTAACTGTTATTAGTATGACGAAGATATAAAGTGTTAAATGTGAACGGAGTTGATAATATTTATTAATGATTTTTAATAAATTGCCTATGATAATCATGCTTAGTGTCACACTTGAGTATTCTAAATTGACCTGTAGCAAGTGTCTAATTTCACCTCTCGTCACTATCTCTCTGAGGCTAGGCGGGCGACTTACTGAGTACACATTATTTTTGTACTCATGCTACACTTGTTGTGCATTTTATTGCACAGGTACTTTCATAGCGATGTGGAGGATTGGTGACTTAGACGGGCTGCATTATTCAGAGGCGATCCACAGCTGACAGACTCTCCCTCATACTGTATTACATTATTTTAATTTCCTTGTCCACTTGTATTTCGGACAAGCTTTGTAGAAATTGTAAAATTCTAAGAAATTGCTCATGTACTTGTGACACCGGTTTCTGGGATGTGTTGGAATATATTTGTTAAAATAGGACTATTTAAACCATTGTATTAACTGAATAGATTTTATTTAGTTAATATGTAATAAAGTGAAAGGAAATGCTTTTTCATAAATGTTAAAATCGGAATCTATTTCAATTAAATTAATGATTTGCTTACCTGACAATGATATCCGGCGCCATAACGACCTTGTGGATTTTGGGTTGTGACAACATAGTATCAGAGCTCTAAGTTCCCTTAGGTCTCACGAGTCATGAGCAAGTCTAGTAGAGTCTTGTGGATCGATACAGAGACGTTTGTACTTATCTTCGAGAGGCTACATGGTTGTTAGGAGTACTTCCCTTCTTGATTCCTCATCGTGCGATTTGATTCGTTTGAGGATTACGCCTATGTTTATTCCTATTAATCTTACGCGTCGCAAAGCGCTTGCTACGAATCGGGAAATTGAGGAATTGAATGGTGCTACGGATGTAATTCGGGATGTTTCCATGTCTAATTGGTTGGGGCTGTTGTTATGGCCATGCAAAAGAATAATATATTGTTTCAGCTCAATAGCTATGTTTCGGGAGCCTTAAGGCTATGGTCGGGTAGTGATGATGCTTGCGATTGGTTATCGCGCGATGTCGATATGATGATAGAATGCTTGCCCATAGGTTAGGGGTGATGAATGGCTTCAAGGGAGCTCATCTCAGAGTGTGATTTCGAGATTTCAGTATTTAGATTCTGGCGGAAGGAAGGCAATTGATCTATAGATGGCCAGGTCTTGGATTGATAAAGTAGTAAGACTTGGTGTATCAAGTAAGGTGGAGTATTCACCTGTGACATGTCATCGTCGTCATTTATCGAATGGAATGTGTTATGTTTGTCGGTGCTATGGTTTTTTCGGTTGCGTGGGGTCAGAGTATTGAGAAGAAGTATTGAAGAATGCGGTTGGCACAGACTGTGAGGTGCGGTGGTTCAGTACCAGATAAGTGTTGATAATGAAGGCAACTAGAGAATGATGATCTTCAGAGAGCTTGAAGTCGTGGTGATCTGCTGGTTAAGAGCTATAGAGAATGATCCTGAAGTGAGACTGGTGGTTCCATCTCGAGGAAGACAGGTGTAAGAAGCGGAAGTCGAGCAGTCGCAAAGTGGGGGAGCGACAACATAGCTTGGGATTAGGAGTATTGTCGTGTGAATGCGATGGAAGAGCCTTGGAGTTGATTGTATTCGGGAGCAGTCAGAGTGGGTGACTCTCAATAGCGGTCCTAGTGAATTCAAAAGTTAAGAATGCGACGTTCAAGGGTTTCAGGCAGCAGTATGATCGAGAATCGAGCTTTTGTAGAGTAATTTCTGAGAAAAAGGAAGATAGTTGGAATATTCTATTATATGTTTCAGCATGCATGATACTATTGGAGGAGTGAGAGAATTAAACTCTGAATTGTAGAAATATTATCAGGAGGGTATGAGATGGGTTGCGGTATTTAGGCAACATAGTCTCGTGAATCAAGGTCACTCAGGATGAGCGAGGGTTGAGCTTGCTATGAGTTGAAGGAAGTTGCTATTATTCCTGAAGAAATTGAAGATTATTAAAAGAAGATAGATTGATTATGGTTGAAATGGCACATGTACGACAGTGATCAGCTCCTTCGGTGTGATTAAGTTATGCATGTGGTTTGTGCCAGTGTGTGCGGGGCTTGTCGGCCATCGTAATGGATTTCATGTGGGAGCATTTGAGTGCTATGGCATGTCAGGTGTAGGCAGATCTCAGAAGGGTTATGGTGGTATAGACTACTACTTAAGGATTTTCATGTTGGGTGATTGTGGGAATTCACTCGTGTGTTGAGATGGTACTCTTTAATTGAGTTAAGTAAAAGGTTTCTATATGATGAAGTGTTCACCCTACTAGTGGTTCAGAAGTTATGATGGAATTCTTGCGCTACCTCATATTAGCATGTTAGGTGCGGTAAGCAATATGTAACTGGGAGTAGGAATCGACATTGCAGTTCGACGATGATAAGGATGTCTTGAGCTCGGAAGAACAAGAAAAAGTGATTTGAAAGTTCAGAGTAAGCTAGTGTTATCTTCAATGTCACCTGAGATTGATATTCGGGGAAAGAGGCTTTGTACCCGGGTCATGGGTTCTTGATGTGTTTTGCGGCCTTAGTATTGTCGGTGTTATGGATTGGTAGACTCGCTACCTTGTGTCGAAGGTCGTGGAAGGTCGTGGAAGCATGACCGCGAAAATATTGTATAAGTGTGACATGTAGTCACTTGATGGATTGAAGATTTGACTGAGTATAAAGGAGTGCAATATTGTTTATTTGGGAATTTATGCCTAGAAGGTGTTCAGTTCATTTTGTTGTGGATTGTGGGGTATTTTTCCCGGCTATGATTGTTGTTCTCGCGTATTATGAGAGAAAGTGGGTTAATATGGACCCAGGTAAAAGCTATTGGCTTAGTTTGGTGCGAGCAAGGTAGACTCGATGTTTGTGGATGGATTAAATATGATTATGGGCTCCGTATGAGCTAGGCATGTTCATTTAAGTAGAGCACTTTTAAGGGAAAGGTATTAGAACAGAAGATGTTGCTCCGTTTTTGTCAAATTTATGTGATATTGTGCCATCTGAGTTGTGAAGCAGCTTGATAATTTCCTATGTCTTGAGGTCCCGTGTAGTGGGGATGTTATGTGAGCAGGATAAATCTTGTGATCCATAGTGCATATATAGCGCACCTCAGTTGTGCTTGCGTTTTGTAGCCTACAACTTTATCAGTCTCCCCGGGATGGTATTATGCACTTAGCGTGCTTATGATCGATATTCAGTAATTTGTAATAGTGAGCAAACCAGCTCCGTATATATCTTCTTATGTAAATTTTATGTGTGGATCGGGTGGCACGTCGCATGTTATTTGGATCGGGTTGCATGCCGCAACAGTGTGATGGTGAATGAGGTTCCTATATTTATTTTCTTATGTTTTACTTCCTATTTTCTGAGAGAAATTCATATTAGTTGTATGAGTTGAATAGTCCCTTCCTAAGTCATTCTTATTATCATGTTCGAATTATGGTCTATTGGCGCGATGTGGTATCCTGTGAGGCTGTTGGTCATGTTTGGGGTTATTTGTTGTCTGAGCAGTTCGTACTGGGTGAGATGAGATTATCGGATCACGGATCAGTGCGATAAGGTTATGTGAAATGTATATTAAAGATGAGATATTCAATGATTTGTTAACTTTGAAGTTGGGTATGAATATACACACATCTCCTCAGTTGTGGTGGTATCGTCACCATTATAGCAGGATGTATGTATATATATCATGAGGTGCATTAGGAGCATCAGATCCGTGGAATTTTGGCTATTAAGGTTCAGGGAACGTCATTGTGGTTAGATGATGAACTTTACGGTGCATGCTGCTAATTCAGCAAAGGTATGCAGTCATGTTCTTGTATATCGTGTGGTGGTTGATACGGTGTTTATATATTGGAACTAGGCGTGGCAGAGAATTTCAAGCGTTGGAACTAGGTTCTAAGCTTATTATATGGATAAAAGAAGAAATCTTCAGATTTGATCAACTAATGTACTCAACTGGGTTGTGGTAACACGGGCAGTTGCTCGAGGTGTTAAATAATGATTTCTGATAACTCCAGAGCAGTTCTTAGCACGTTCGAGGACAAACGTCTATTTAAGTGGGGGAGAATGTAACGACCTGACCGGTCATTTTGAGCTCTAGCGTGTCGTTCAGCAGTTTGAAGTCATTATGACATGTAGGTGTGGTCAGAATTGAATTTTATAAAGTTTAGAGTTGATTTGGAAAGAAAATTCTCATTTCAGAAGCCTTAAGTTGGAAGTCAACTATGATTGGAATTTTTAGTAAACGACCTCCAAATCAGAATGTAAAGGTTCATGTAGGTTCGTATGATGATTTCAGACTTGGGCGTCTGTCCGAATTGGGTTTTGGGTAGCCCGAGCCTGTTTCGATGCATATTGTGGAAGTCAGCATTTTTGAAGAAATTTCCTAAGTTTTGCCTAAAGAGCATTTGAGTGATGTTGATGTCCGTTTGGGATTCCGAGTTTGGGAATAGCTTCGTATGGTAAATCAGGAGTTGGAATCGTGGTCGAAAGTGAAATTGGATGCCCGTAGGTCATTTTGAAGTCATTTCGCTAAAGACATAAATTTTAAGGTTTTTGAGAAATCCGACTGGAAGTGAAAGTTTTGATATCGAGGTCGGAATGCGATTCCAGAAGTTGGAGCAGGTCCGTAATGTTGAATATGACTTGTGTGAAAAATTTGGGGTTAATCGGACGTGATTTGATAGGTTTCGGCATCAGATGTAGAAGTTGGAAATTTCTAAGTTCATAAAGTTCGGATTTCGGTGCGATTTTTGGTTTTGATGTTGTTCAATGTGATTTGACTCCTCGAGCAAGTTCGCATTATGTTTTGGAATAGGTTGGTATAATTGAACGAGGTCCAGAGGGCCTCGGGTGAATTCCGGGTGGTTAACGGATCAAGTTGAGAGTTTGAAGAAGGCTGGAATTTTGCTGTCATTTGGTGTGACCGCATCTGCGAGGATTTTGCCGCAGGTGCGACTATGACAATGCAGATGCGAAGAAGTGGTGGTCTTGCTGGGAGCACATGTGCGATGGTACTTCCGCACATGCAAAGTGGCAGATGCGGGATGTGGGGTGCAGGTGCAAAGTTTGCTTGAATTGAGGAAAGCCGCAGGTGCGGAGGTTTGGTCGCACCTGCGGAATCGCAGGTGCGAGTGTTGGATCGCAAGTGCAAAAAATGGCATAGGAAGAATGTTTTAAAACCGAGAATTTGTGTCCATTTCTTCATTTCTTCTTTGGCTTGGTCGATTTTGTAGGAGCTTCAAGAGAGGATTTCTTCATGCAATGTCAAGGTAAGTAATTTCTTCACGTTTTTAAAATTAAATACAAGTATATGCATGGAATTAGACATGGAAATTGGGAAATCTTAAAGAAACCTAGAAAATGGTAATTTTGATTTTTAGCCACGAATTGAGCATGAATATTTGAGTTAGTAACGCTATGGGTAAGGTATATCTTCGAGAAATTTTTGATTCCGGGCACGTGGGCTCGATGGTTTTGTTCATTTCACTGAGCGGAGTTGGGAAATTATATAATTTGGAATTGTTGCAAATATTAGAGTATATTTTCATTGGTTTATCGTTGTTTGGATAGTTTCGAAGTGTTGTGCGACGTTTGGAGTCATCGGAAGGGCATGGAGACCGGTTATGGAATTTCTGAGCGAGGTAAGTCTCCATTCTAACTTTGTGAGGGGTAATTGCCCCCCTAGGTGAATTAATTAAGTATATGCCATTATCTTCGGGTGCTACATATGTACGATGTGACGGGAGTCCATGCGTAGCTACTATTATGCCATGTCCTGGTAGTCTATGACCCACAAGCATGCCTTACATGTTGTACCTGTGATCCTGCCTGTAATATTAAACTGCTAATATAATCGAAATCGTAATTGAATATATAAAGAAGACTAGAGTTCATTTTCTTAATCATCTAGAAAGAGAATTGATTTCCTCCATGAATAAATGTATTCCTGATAACGTTATATTATTGAATATTATTAAACTTGGCAAATGAGTTTCAAAAGAAAGATTTAAATGTTATTTCTCGTGTTCCTTTAAGAAGAATTTTACCGCTTTCTTGAGAAAATGCTTTCTTGATAAAAATGTGGACTTATTGTGTGACTATGTGTATCTACGGGTGCCTGAGTTGCATGTATGATTCGCAAGCAGGATAACCCTGTATTTATGTATAACTGCGTCACATGATCGATTCGCGAGCGGGGAAGATAGATACATCTATGGTTCGAGTCGTTCGACCCTCGGCAGTGCACAGTTTATTATTGTTGGTCCGCCCCGTTCGACCCTTGGCATTGCTTGCGCATGATATTTACTGCATAGTTGCTATGATTTTTTCCTGATTACTAGCCTTGGATTTTAAACTGTCAAATGAAATGACAGAGATTTAAAGTTATTAAAAGATTTTGGAAGAAGTTGTTCATTCTCGTTGATTAATTGTTATTAATATGATGAAGATATAAAGTGTTAAATTTGAACGGAGTTGATAATATTTATTCCTAGTTTTTAATAAATTGCCTATGATAATCATGCTTAGTGTCACACTTGAATATTGTAAATTGACCTGTAGCAAGTGTCTAATTTGACCTCTAATCACTACCTCTCTGAGGTTAGGCGGGCGACTTACTGAGTACACGTTGTTTTTGTACTCATGCTACACTTGCTGTGCATTTTATTGCACAGGCACTTTCACAGCGATGTGGAGGATTGGAGACTTAGGCGAGCTGCATCACCAGGAGGCGAGCTGCATCACCAGGAGGCGATCCGCAGTTGACAGAGTCTCCCTCATACTGTATTACATTATTTTTATTTCCTTGTCCATTTGTATTCCGGAAAAGCTTTGTAGAAATTGTAAAATTCTTAGAAATTACTATATACTTGTGACACCGGGTTCTGGGATATGTTGGAATATATCTGTTAAAATAGGACTATTTACACCATTATATTAACTGAACTGACTTTATTTAGTTAATATGTTATAAAGTGAAAGGAAACACTCTTTCATAAATGTTAAAACCAGAAACTATTTCAATTAAATTAATGATTTGCTTGTCTGACAATGATGTCCGGCGCCATGACGATCTTATGGATTTTGGGTCGTGACAAGGTATTAATGGGACTAGTTTCTATATGTGATGTTCTTCAATAAATAATAATGGTGAAGTTTCATCACCACCGTTTTAGAAATCAAAAACGATTTGTAAGTGCTTATAAGTTGAAAAATCATGTGTTAAATATTTATAATCCGGTTAAACTATTGAAATAAATGTCTGCTAAGAATTCTGGATGAAAGGTACCAATAAACATCCGCACTTGTTTTTAGTTTATTCATGAATTAGCATAGGAGTTTGCAGCAACAAAAAAAAAATATATATGGCTCAAAGAAATGCTTGATTAAAATCTCGAAGGGAATACAACTCTGTAATGAAAGGAAAAACTCAAAAATAAAAATAAAAAAACTAAAGGGAACATTTTTTTGGTAAAGAAAATCATCCAACCAGCAAAGGTTTGGTGACGTTTAAAATTGGACAAGAACGCTATACTCTAGGCTTCAAAGCCTTAAGCTTAGATCTAAGTCATTATTATCATCATAAATGAACTGGTTCACATTAGAACTATCTGTAATAGGAAAATCTAACTCATTGATGTATGGCCTTGTGAACTCATATGGGTTTTCATTAAGGTTTATAACAATTAGATTTGCACCTCGAACATAGTTCCTTCTCGTGAGCTCAGAGGGGTTTTCATTGAGGTTAATAACTATTGGATTTGCACCTCGAACACGATCCCTTCTTGTAAACTGAAGCATTTGTCGATGTTGGTTTATATGTACGCCTCTGCCAAAGCGGTGACTTCCAATCGTGGTGGTACAATATGGTGGTGGTTGAAACATAGCTCGTGACAAATGTTTATTTGTCACGGATGTTGCATATCGCATTGGTTCTGTTTTGTATATCTCTTCACGCTCGTCTATTGGATGTGCTTGAACATGATTCATGAACTCCTGATAGCCGCGAACGATTTGATGACATATAGGACACTGAAGCAATTCAAGGTGATGAGTCATTATTTAAAAGGGGAAACAATTTAAGGTTTGAAGTCAATCGAAATATAAGTTCTTCTAAAGAAGGTCGAGATGATCACTTATATGGATTATTCAGAACGAGGAGAATAATAAATTATACACGCAAATTTTAGTGAATTGGTCTAAGAATTTATAGGCGAGCACACTGCTTATCATTACTTATAGATTCCACTTCTGATGTTATAGTAAGCCTGTAAAGTAAATGATTATTGTTGTTACTCTCTACATATTATCAAAACTTGAAAGTAACTTGATATTTTTATTTTTTACACTTTTTATTTTTCTTTTATTCTAATTATATTCGGTACACTTTGTTAATTTTTCTCTAAACATCTCTAGAAAAATATTTTTTTCTTTTGTATTTATTTCGTGGGATAGAGGAGATGGTACCCATTTAGGATGGTAAAGTGTAAAGGATAGTTTATTTTAAAAAAGTTACATTATAACGATAAATAACTTTTTAATGAATTAATAGAAAATGATATTAATGTATGACAGTATATTATTTGTTAGTTGTAATGTGTAATATGTTCAAGTCAATGCAGAAAATTGAATTTAGAATTAATATTATCATAATAGTTTTCATGCAAATACTTATGGTAAATCATTCATTTCTTTCCGTAAGAGAGATATTCTAGATTAAGGCAAGATGACTCACTATTTAATTTGAAACAATATACCAAACTTCGCTAAAGAAATAAATTTTATTATAAATTCAAGAAGACCATCTGATCTCGCCTAGGATTTTCCAATTTTTCTTGTTTTAAAGGGTAAAAGCCCACACCCTAAACAAACTAGGCAATTTTCTTCTTTCAAGTCAAATAATTTGAAAATATTAATTTTCAAGCGGACTCTAATTTGTAATTCCTTCGTACCCTTACGTTCACGTTATTAGAAGCACCTCTTAGTGTTTGTGTTAACTCGATCATCACCCAATCCTATATTGAGAGATGATAAGTGATTGTTTTCTATTGTTCCCTTAGGAATTTGACTGTCTCTACGACATATTCTTCCTCCGCATCATCAGGAGTTGGATCCCGCACATGCCGAGGATACTGACCTTCGCGAACCGTGGTTGTTTTGTCCCCTTCATTGCGAGTTTCGCTGACTGAGTCATCACACTGGGCTAATTCTTCCTGCTCAACGCGTGCTTCTACGTTGTGTGTGTTGTTGACATTGTTAGCCGGTATATCTAGTTTTTACTAAGGAATGAACCAAAACATGTTAGTAATAAACGAATGGACCAAAGTGATTATGCAACTGTCTATGCCCCACGGTTGGCGCCAAACTGGTTACCTATAAAATGTTATGGCTGAATTTGTAATGTGGTTTATAGACAAGCAAATCGATTTTATCAAAGACTGATAATGAACTAGGGAAAAAATAATATTAGCAAATAAAGAAAATAACAAGCCTGAGTTTGAGCTCGGTCTTTCCTGAAGCAAGAACAGTAACAATGATAGAGCACTAATAAACTTTTTAGATTGAGCGTAGAATAGTGAAGTGCACTTTTGTGTGCAGAATGTTTCATGTCCTTTACAAGAGTCGTCAATTTGATATTTATTAATATCTTTAGGGGGGAAGATCCTAAAATCAAGCTCTTCTTGAATGAGAAAAAAGATTTTTTATGGGCACAAAACGGTTGGCTTTGAATGCAAATATTCTCTATAATAACTACTCTTTTAATGATATCTGATGTGAAGCCTCCGAATCTTTGCCATCGTTTATGATTCCTTAGGAATTCACTCAATATCAATTATGTACCTCGTAACCTGTCATAAATCAAAATCCCAATCCGTCATGATGTTGCCTAACCCAATTGCCATACAAACTGAAAAAATAACAATAAAGAACCAAAACAACAAAAATTTATAGCAATAGCATAAATTTGAAATTTCAATATGACAAGATATCGCCAATACAAGATAAATCCTCCAGACACTGGTAAATACAGAATCATGATCCCTACAACGGAATACAAATCTGAACTAAATAATATTGTCCGAATTGAAACGACAGTATATCAGAAAAATCAAGTCAAAATTACGCCCAAAAATGCAGCTCTACCTCGCCTCTCGAAGCCTATTCCAACAAGGAATCTACTGTTGATAGTTTGTCCCCACACCTGGATCTGCACAATTAAATGAAGAGAGTAGTATGAGTACAACCGACCCAATTTCTGCACAATTAACCTTTATTTCTGTATCTTCAACCCTCGAGTATCTCTATGGGCAGCTTATCTCTAATTTGATTTCCTTATCTTTCTTCTTCAAATTACGAGTAGAGATTTGGAGAGAGTGGATAGGACAGGGTGGTGGATGACGTAAAGGAAGCGAATGCCCATCCCGTGCTTTCGAGCGATTCTTCCCGCTATTTAGTCTTCCCGATTTTGCGTGCACAGTCCGTGTCTTTTTTCAGAGGGTCCTAATGTGAAAATGTGACGAAAACGTGAAATCGTGCCTCAAAACTCATTTGAGTTTATTTCGGTCAACATTTTGAGAAAATGGATCCGGACAAATATTTTGATAGTCCTGATGGATTCATATCGTGATTTAGGACATGGGCGTATGCCCAGAGTCGAATTCGGAAGTCCCTAACTCGAATTATCGCCATTTTTTGAAAACTAGATGTTTAAAGGTTTAAAGAAATTCCAAGTGTGACTGTAGTTTGAATTTGTTGCTATTGGATTCGAATGCGGGTTTTGTAACTTGGTATAGGCTCATTACTGTATTTATGACTTATCTGCAAAATTTGGTGCAAAACAAAGTTGATTTGTCATGATTCGGACGTCCGGTAGTTAAAATGAATGTCTTTAGGCTTCTTTAAAAAAAAATCATTATTTTGGCATTCGATTTGTAGTTGTAGGTGTTATTTCGGTGTTTTGATCATGAGATCGAGTTTGTATGATATTTTTGGATGTGCGTGCATGTTTGGTTTGGAGCCTGAGGGGCTCGAGTTAGTTTCACATAGGCTACATATATTGTTGAACCTAAGACAATTTTTGGTTTTTAGCTTCAACTGTCACCTAGTCTTTCCTTTTTCGCAATCGCGAAGAGTTGTTGGAACTGTGGTGGATTTTCTTAATCGCAATTGCAGTAGCTGGGTCACAAACACAAAGCAATAAGGGACTTACCCTACACGAACGCGACTAGTTTCTCGCGAACGCGTAGGTCTTTGGACCTGGAAAGGGGCTCAGTTTTTTACATTACGCAAACATTAGCGTTGGATCGCGAACGCGAAGTCTTGGGGGAGCAGCCTTCGCGAACGCGTGAGTATACTCGCAAAAATGTAGGACATTGGGCCGCTGTATATCGCGAATGCAGCAGGCCCTTCGTGAACGCAGAGAAGACCTGACGCCCAGACCTTAAATATTTCCGAACACGGGATTCACCCATTTTTCACCATCTTTTCATTTGAGCTCGGCCTAGAGGCAATTTGGAAGAGAAAATTCATCATCACATCATAGGTTTGTATACTCTACTTAGTAGAGGTTAGGCTCGCACTTTTAGATTAAATGGGGTCGGTTTTACTCATACAACACTCTGCACTTCTTGTACAGATTTTGGAGTGAGACCCAGCGGCGGTCAGTAGATTGCTCGATTTGACTATCAGTGTGGAGACTTGAGGTACAGCTGCTCGGCTTTCGCAGCCCTGAAGTTCCTTCCTACTTTATCTTAGTTGTGTATTTTTCTTTCAGACAACTTTACTTTTATTCAGTCCTTTATCTGCAGTATACTAGTAGCTCGTGCACTTGTGACACCAGATTCGAGGTTGTATTTCGATATTTCAGTTGTTATGCTTAGCAAGTGAAATAGTAGGCGCCATCACGGTCTCTCGAGTGAGATTTTTGGGTTGTGACAAGTTGGTATCAGAGCACTAGGTTACCTAGGCCTCACGAGTCACGAGCAAGCTTAGTAGCATCCCAAGGATCGATATGGAGACGTATGTACTTATCTTATAGAGGCTATGGAGTTTAAGAAAAAGATGTCACTTCTTTCTTACTCTATCGTGAGAATTTATACTATCATTGATGATTGAACCCTTATATTCTTGTTTTCTCGCAGAAGGAGAGAACACGCACTGCATTTACCGTCGGACAGGAGTTGAAGCCCCCTGTGGAAGCTACGGCCAGGGGCAGAGGTCGCGGTCAAGGTCGCGTCAGAGGAAGAGGTAGAGCTCAACCAAGAGCTCGAGCAGCAGCACTGGCACTGGAGCCTCAGATAGATTTTGATGTGGAGGTCCAACCCAGATTGTATATGTTGGACCAGCTCAGGTCCCGGAGGGGTTTGGTCTATTTGGTGGGCCTTATGGAGAGTGTGGGCCAGACCGACACCTTTTTAGTGGAACCAACCGTCTCTCGGGTTTGGGGAGGAGCACATACTCCCGCTACTCACACCCCGGAGTAGGTGGCTCCCCAATTTCAGACATCAACAACCCCGCCAGTCGGAGTAGTTTAGCCGGTTGTTCCGGCATAGCCGTTGATAGGCACATTTTGTCTTCTGATGGTATGTTGAGGTTGGATAAGATAACCAATACCTTTCTTGTTCATTTCAGTGGCGCACCTTCTGAGGACCCATAGGATTTTTTGGACAGTTGCCACCAGGTGCTGCAGAACATGGGTATTGTTGAGACCAATGAGGTCGATTTTTCCGCATTTCAGATGAGTGGTTCCGCCTGGAGATAGTGAGGATATTATATGTTGACTAGACCAGATGGTCCGCCTGCACTTACCTAGGATCATCTACCACAACTATTTCTATAGAATTTCATCCCTGCCACCCTAAGAGAGGAGTGTCGCAGGCAGTTCGATCGATTTCAGCATGGTGGTTTGACCGTCACCCATTACGAGACTCAATTTTTGGACTTAGCTCTCCATGCCACTATATTTCTTCCCACTTAGAAGGAGCGGGTGAGGTGATTTATTGATGGCCTCACTTACACTATCAAGATTAAGATGGCCAAGGAGACAAGGAGTGATATTTCATTCCAGACGATCGTTGATACTGCCAGAAGTATCGAGTTAGTTCGTGCTCAAGTGAGGGGTCCGGTATCAGATAATAGGCCCTGTCAGTTCAGTAGTTTCAGTGGCTCCTCATTTGGAGGCAAGGGTGCTTTCTGTATAGGTCATCCTCCTAGGCCATTTCATTCAGCGTTTCAGGCGTCTCACAGTGCTTCAGGGAGTCGTGGTCCTTACGTTCCTTATTTTGGGTAGTCAGCCAACAGTGAACCATCAGCTCCTCTCAATGACTCTCCGATTCAGATCTATAACTGTGGTTATCCGGACTCTTCGGGTCAATTGCAGCTTCAGCAACCATAGTAGCATGATGGGTGTTTTGAGTGTGTTCGTATTGGTCACATCAGGAGGTTCTGTCTAAGACTATTTAGCGGTATTCCAGAACAGAGTTCTCGTGCCATGGTTCTGGCACTGGTTGCTCCAGTGCCTGCTCAGCCAACTATAGCAGCCCCATTGACTCGATTGACCTAGAAGGGATCCCGTTCAGATGGTCAAACGAGTGTGAGTTTAGTTTACGGAAGCTCAAGACTGCTTTCACTACGGTGCCAGTGTTGGTGTTGCCCAGCGGTTCAGGATCTTACACGATGTATTATCATGCATCTCGTATTAGGCTCGGTGTAGTATTGATGCAGGATGGCCGGGAGATTGCATATGCGTCGCGGCAGTTGAAGGTTCATGAGAAGAATTAACCTATTCATGACTTAGAGTTGGCATCCATTGTTCATGCACTGAATATTTGGAGGCACTATCATTATGGAATGTCGTGCAACGTATTCACGGATTATTGGCGTGTTCAGTATTTTTTAGAACAAAAGGATCTCAATTTGATGTAGAGGAGGTGGTTGGAGATGTTGAAAGACTATGATGTCACCATTTTCATCCTGGGAAGGCTAATGTGGTGGCCGATGCCTTGAGTAGAAAGGTAGTGGGTATGGTTAACCTTGCATTTATCCCAACTGGTAAGAGACCACTTGCACCAGATATTCAGTATTTGGCGAATCGGTTTGTGTGTTTGAATGTTTCAAAGCCCAGTCGTGTGCTAGCTTGCATAGTCGCTCGATCTTCCTTGTATGAGTGCATCAGAGAGTGTCAGTATGATGATCCTCATTTGCTTATCCTTTTGGACACGGTGCGGCACAGTGGTGCCAAGCAGGTTACTGTTGGAGATGATGGGGTTTTGAGGATGCATGTAGTGTTCTTGTGCCCAATGTGGATGGGCTTTGTGAGTTGATCCTTAAGGAGGCCCATAGTTCACGGTATTATATTCATCCGGGTGCCGTCACGATGTATCAGGACTTGTGGCAACATTATTGATAGAGGAAGATAAAGAAGGATATAGTTGAATATGTAGCTCAGTGTCTAAATAGTCAGAAAGTTATGTACGAGCATCAGAGATCTGGTGGTTTGCTTTAAAAGTTAGAGATTCCTGAGTGTAAGTGGGAGCATATCATTGTGGATTTTGTTGTTGGACTCCCAGGGACTCAGAGGAAGTTTGACACTGATGGGTCATTATGGACAGGTTGACCAAGTCGGCACATTTCATTCCCATGGCAGTTACATATTCTTCAGAGCGGTTATCTGAGATCGACATCCACGAGATCTTTCGTCTTCACGGTGTGCCCGTGTCTATCATTTCTGATCGAGGTACACAGTTCACCTTGGACTTTGGGGGGCTGTACAACGTGAGTTGGGCATGCTGGCTGACTTGATCACAATATTTCATCCCAGACGGACAGACAGTCTGAGCGCACTATTTAGATATTGGATGATATGCTTCGCGCTTGTGTTATAGACTTGGGGGAGGGGGGGTCTTGGGATCAGTTCTTGCCGCTTGTGAAGTTTTCCTACACTAATAATTACCAGTTTAGCATTTAGATGCCTCCCTATGAGGCATTGTATGGGAGGCGATTCCATTCGCCAGTTGGATGGTTCGAGGAAAGGGAGGCTCAATTGTTGGGTACAGATTTGGTACAGGGTTCCTTAGATAAGGTCAAGATTATTAAGGATCGACTTCGCACTTCTCAGTCTAGGAAAAAGAGTTATGCCGACCGTAGAATTCGTGATGTTGCATTCATGGTCGGAGAAAGGGTGTAGCTCAAGTAAGTAATAAGTGAATAATGTATGTCTTTGACTAAAATACAAAATTTAGTTAAGAATAATAAACAATAAGTAAGACAAGCTTAAAGGATACATGAACACTATGGCTTGCACTTTAAGTGAATAAAATATGAAAGATATCTACTCTGCATGTCCAACTCAGACTCCCAAGTGGCTATCTTGACCGGCTGACCTCTCCACTAAACTCGAACTGAAGGATAACTCTTAGATCTCAACTGCTGATCTTGCCGGGCTAGAATAGCATCCTGGGTCAAATAGAACTGGAGCATCTCTATGGCAAACTAGAACTCTATTGTGGCATGCCGCCAAATAGTCTCGGACAGAACCTCTTGATGTAACCAATACCACCACACTCAAAACACCCATCATGCTGATGTGGCTAGTGAAGCTGAAGCTGACCCGAACGGGCCGGATAACCACGGTGATAGCTCTGAATCGGAGTCACACTGATAGGAGCTGACGGTGCACTGTAGGTTGGCTGCCCAGAGTAAAGCAGATAAGGACAACGACTCCCGGAAGCTATGAGATTCTTGGAGTGCTGAATGAAATAGCCTCGAAGGATGGCCATTACCAAAAGTACCCCTGCTCTAGATGAGGCGCCACTGAAACTACCAGAATGATGAGGCTCTTATCTAACACCAATCCCCTCTCCTAAGCACGAACCATCTTGATCTGCCTAGCAATATTTAAAGCAGTCTGGAAAGAAATACCACTCTTGGTCTCCTTGGCCATATAAAATTGATAGTGAAAGTGAGCCCATCAATAAATATCCTCGCTCTCTCCCTCTCAGTAGGAAGCAAGACAGTGGCATGGCGAGCTATGTTCACAAATGGAGTCTCGTCCTGGGTGACAGTCATACTACCTTGCTGAGGACGCTCAAACTGCCTACGGTATTCCTCTCTTGGTGTGATAGAAATGAATTTCTCTAGAAATAGATGTGAGAATTGATCTGAGGTAAGTGTAGACGAACCAACTGGTCTAGTCAACATATAATCTCCCACCATTACTGAGTAGAACCAGTCATCTGAAATGCTGCAAAACCGACCCCATTGGTCTCAACTATACCCATGTTGTGCAACACCTCATAGCAACGGTCCAGAAAATCCCGTGGATCCTCAAAAGATGCACCACTGAAATGAACAGGAAAGAGCTTGGTAAACTTGTCCAACCTCAACATAGCCTCAGAAGACATAACATGCCGATCACCGACTTGTTCCACAACAACCAGCTGAACCATTCCAACTGGCGGGGCTGGTGGAATCTGATACTTGAGAGCCACCTTCTCCAGGGTGTGAGTAGCGGGAGTTTGTGCTGCTCTCCCAGCCTGAGAGATGGCTGGCACCACCGGGAATGTACCAGTCTCGGCCACACTCTCCATAAGGCCAACCAAAAGTACTAGAGCATCCTAAGGCACTGGAGTGGCTATGAACCCCTTCAGAACCTGAGTTGGTCTGACGGGTACAGTCTAAGTTGGAACAACCTCCTCAAAATCCACCTGAGGCTCGACTACGTTTGCTGCTGATCGAGCTATAGGCTGAGGGAGCCGGCTCCCGTTTAGCTGTAAAAGTAGAGCGTGTTCTCGCCATTTATGAGATAACAAGAATAGAATGGTTCAATCATCAATGATTGAATAAAATCGCATGATAGAGAAGAATAGATCTTACACACTCTACTAAGCTTGTTCGTGACTCGTGAGACCTAGGTAACCTAGTGCTTGGATACCAACTTGTCACGACCAAAAATTCCCACCTTCGGGACTGTGATAGCGCCTAAAATTTCGCTTGTTAGGTAAGACAACATTAAAGTAGTTTTTAGACATTTATACCAAAGCAAATTAACTGATACCAATTAAACTATAATAACTGAAATAGAACTTATATAGAGTGAGAAAAACCAAAATAATCGCAATATCTAGATAAAATCCTAGAACAGGTGTCACAAGTGCACGAGCAACTAGAATAATATAGATAATAGTCTGAATGAAAGAAAAATTGTCTGAAATGAAATAAACAAGTAGGATAAGGTAGAAGGGGGCTTCAGGGCTGCGAGCGCCGAGCAACTGTACCTCAAGTCTCCAATCCGACAATCAATTCGAGCAATCTACTGACCGCCGCTAGGACTGGCTTAAAAATCT
Source organism: Nicotiana knightiana (assembly GCA_005239525.1). NCBI lineage: Eukaryota > Viridiplantae > Streptophyta > Magnoliopsida > Solanales > Solanaceae > Nicotiana > Nicotiana knightiana. The sequence goes on along the minus strand of ML418705.1, from coordinate 92,563 downwards.
ACACAAAAAGTGCAGAGTGTAGTATGAGTAAAACCTATCCCATATACTTTGTAAGTGCTGAGCCTAACCTCGACGAAGTAGTGCTGATGCTAGGGCGGGTCACTTTCAATAGTCTGTATGCAGTATAATAATAATAATAATAGGAAAGGAATACATGAAAATAAGGTAGTTAACTTATGAAAATAAACTCAACCCTCGAAGTTAGTAAAGCCAGCCATACTGGTACTCAGAATCTCGTATGAAAGCACCGAAAGATAAAACAATACAACAAAGAAGACAAAATACAAAATTTGTTATGGCGCGTAACCCAATTCCACCTTACAAACACAATCCTCCCTTATTTCACCCGTTGGGGAGTGCAACCAGATCCCACCGTACAAACACAATCCTCCCTTATTTCACCATATCTATATCAATAATAACATGTAAAATCTCTTGCGGCGCACAACCTGATCCCATCGTATAATCAGAATCAATATAATATTCCTCCCTTATTCCACCATATCAAAGTCCAATATAAAATCCGCTGCGACGTGCTACCTGATCCCACCATATAAATATCAATCCTCCCTTATTCCACCACTGGCGGCGTGCAACCCGATCCATACAAAAAATCAACAAATGCAAGCAATCTAACAACCCAATACACAAGAACCTCTATGATTAACGAATCTAAAAGTAAAATCATAAAGGAATCTCGCACCAAACCAGGAAATGCTATAATTAATACTAAGCAACAAGACAAGACAAATATATCACAGTTAAAATGTACAAGTAAGACAATTAAGCAAGTAACAACTAATCATGGAAGCATGGACGAAACTATCATTTTAATACGAGAATAATAAATGATAAGTAGCAAGTCAAGGCATAGGAGATAATTAAAGCATGTAACAATTAAGACATGGAATACAATAATTAATGGAGTACGGGAAAACATGGAAACAATTACTTTGACGACGTATATATACTCGTCACCTCTCATACATGCCGCTTCACATGTAATTCACATAACACATAGCTCAAGGGTTCCTATTCTCTTATATCAAGGTTAGACCAAACACTTACCTCGCTCCGCAAGAAAATCAAAACTCTACCACAGCCTTTCCTCTAAAATCTGCCTCCAAACCAATCGAATCTCACCAAAATCGGCTCAATAACATCAAACATGCTAGAGAAATCAATTACAATACATAAAGTTAAGATCTTTACACTTTTCCCAAAAAGTCAACAAAAGTCAACCCCGAGCCCGCTTGGTCAACACTCGAGATTCGACCAAAACCCATTACACATTCAACCCGAGCCTGGGTATGTGATTAGTCTCAAAATCTGACCTCAATTTTAGGTCTAAATCTTAAATTTACAAACATCCCCAATTCTTCCCAAATCCCCAATTTCTATCATGAAAATACTACATTTGATGTTGAAAACTAATGAAATTTAATGGGTAATTGAAAAGAAATAGATTAAAGAAGAAAATCTCTTGGAAAAATCGCCTCTAGAGAGTTTAGGATTGAGACTTTGAAGTAAAATCCCATTTTCCCCTCTTTTACCAGCTGCGGATGTCGCAATTGCGATATTTTGTTCGCAATTGCGAACATCACAAATGCAAGAAAGAGGTCTCAATACGAAACCTTCTAAGAAAGTCAGTCATCGTAAATGCGATGTTTTGATCGTAAATGTGAAACCATAACACTGTCCAATGTGGACTATTCCTTCGCATAACCAAAGGCAGCCCAGGACACACTGTGTCGCAAATGCGACTGTGCCTTCACAAAAGCGGAAGCTGCAAGTCCGCAAATGTGAGACTTCCCAAATGCTGCCCATGCTCGCAAATGCGAAGCATGGATTGAAAAATCGAGACTCGGAAATGCGAGATCTACAGCAGAGCACCAGCAACATTAAAGACATCAAATATACTTCTAAGTTCAAAATCATACGTTTACTATCCGAAACTCACCGAGCCCCTCGAGCTCCAAACCAAACATGAACACAAGTGTAAAAATATCAAACGAACTCGCTCACGCGATCAAAATACCAGAATAACAACTAGAACTACGAATCAGACAACCAAACGAATGAAATTTCCAATGAAACTTAAGAACATGAAATTTCTCAACTGGACGTCCGAGTCATATCAAATAAATTCCATTTTGCACCAATGTTTTGTAGAAAAGTCATAAATACTGTAATGAACTCACACCAAGTACTGGAACCAAAATGCATATCCGGTAGCAAAAAAGTCAACGTACGATCAAACTTAGGAATTCTTTAAACCTTTAAATTACTAGTTTTAAACAATTTACGTTAAACAAGCTAGGGAGTTGTGAATTCAATTTCGGGCATACGCCCAGGTCCCAAATCATGATACGGACCCAACAGGACCGTCAAAATACTGATCTAGGTATGTTTGCAGAAAACATTGACCATAGTCAACTCAAATGAGTTAAGGCACGATTTTACATTTTCATTAATTTTCTCATATAAGCCTTCCACAAAAGGACACGGACTACATGCGTAAATTGAGGAAGGCTAAAGGGAGCTATTCAAGGTCTCGGGACATAGAAATTAAGGGTAAAACTATAAATGACCTATCAGGTCATCAGATGTAATTTCCTGCTAAATATTATTTTCATGAACCCGATGCAAAAGAATTCTTTTTATGTGATAAAATTTTTAGCATATAACAAATTAATGAGAAAATTCATAAAGTAATTATGTCACGACCTGAAATCCGCACCGTCGCGACTGTGAAGGCGCCTAACATTCCACTTGCTAGGCAAGACAACGTTAGAGTATTATTAAGTCAATTCTTATACATTTCAATAATTAACAACAAATAAGCTATAACGAGTGCAGAATATTATAACAACTTCATCATTTACCACAACCCGGATCTGGTGTCACAATTCACGAACATTCTAGAATTTACTACAAGTAAGAGTCTGAAAGAAGTACAACTGTTTGAATGAAAGAAACATCTAACAGAAAAGCTAGACGGGGACTTCAAGATTTATGAACGCAGATAGATATACCTTGAGTCTCCGGTGGTCGAATCCGAGCATCTATGCCTCTCGATTATTTGGGTCCAATACCAACATCTGCACATGAAGTGCAGAGTGCAGTATCAATACAACCAACCCCATGTACTGGTAAGTGTCGAGTCTAACCTCGATGAAGTAGTGACGAGGCTAAGACAAGACACCTACAATCAAACCTGAACAATGTAACATCGTATATACAAATAACAGTAAAGAACTAAACAAGTACTATCGGGAGGGGGAAGCATGCTGATGGGACATACGAGATAAAGAACTATAGTAGAAAGATAACTTGAACAATAAATATAGTGTGAACCAATAAGAACCAATGAACACGGTAAAGGAAAAGTGGACGTCATCACCCTTTCGTGCTTTTACTCTCATCCTCACCATGAAATTAATAGAAATGGCATGGCATCACCCTTGTTGTATTAACTTTCATAACATGGCACCACATCACCCTTTGTGCATTAGACTCACAATATGGCGTGGCATCACTCTTCGTGCATTAACACTCTCAACCTTACATAAAGTCAATAGGAATGGCATAACATCACCCTTCGTGCTTTAACACTCTCCCTTACAATTGCATTGAACAAATCACAAAAGGGAGAACAAAATAACAAGTACAAGTCTTACTTCCACATTTTTGTTCCACAATATCAACCTCAACTTCGACATCAATACTCAAATATCACCAAAATAATTGTAAATATGATAAAAGTGATCGAATTAACAATACTAGTCCAAACATGGATAATTATGATCAAAGGAAGCTAAAATTGCAATAAACTAACACCACCTGCATGCTTTAACCCGACTACAATGCATAGGTAATCATCACCTCATATATACATTGCTCCCAAAAATTAAACATGAAGAAATTAGCCATAAAATTCTTATTCCCCCAAGACAAGGTTAACCACGATAGTTACCTCGCTCCAACGACAAAACTCAAAGCTCAACCACGGCTTTTCCCTTCAAACAAGCCTCCAGACCAATAGAATCTACCAAATTACCAATAAAACAATTCAAATAAAACCTTAGGAACTACCCACTGTTGAGAACCAATTTTGCTCTTATATTTTCTCAAAATATATATACATTAAATATATCATTTTTTCTTCATTATTTAGTTTACAAAATCTATACAAACATTTTCTATAATTAAAATTGACTTTCTCGCATTTAAATTACTTGAATATGTACTAGTTACTCATTCAAATTTTTATTTGCACCCATAATACATGTTTAAAGTATTTTTACTTCATTTTATATAATTACATTAGTATTTTTAATCTATTTGCACAATCTTGCAATAACAGCCTCTAATTTACAATTTTATTGCATTTGTCATTTAATTTAAGGTCAAAATAGTATCTTATATTTTTATAATCTTCTACTATTATTTTAAAATATTAATTTTCATAAATAGAATTTTTATATTTTATTTTAACTATTTTTATTAAATTATTTTTCCTTAATTTCCTATTTAAAATCTGGCCCAAAATTAGGATTAGTTTTGGACCAATTAAGGTCCAAATAGACTCGTGGCCCAATAATATCAGCATCCCAAGCCGCCTAATAAACCTGCCCATCCCAATACACGACCGAACTTGTTTAAATCCAAGTCGTTGATCAAAATTATCAACGGCTCACAACACACCCCCACTCTCCTTATATCCCTCACCTAGCCCTAATCCCCAGTTTCCCTAAAGACCGCCGCCCTTTTCCCTGCATCTGTTCTCTCATTTCCTCTCTAACCTTAGCATCCTCCTCTTCTAAATCTCTGAACTCTGGTTTTAATATGGAATATGTTCATGATTCCCTTTTCGTATATGCTCGATTCTTCTGTTACTTACATGAGTATTACTTTGCTTGCCTATTTTTTGCAAGTACCAGTCCTAGAATCATGGGAATCCGTCTTCAAGCCTCAATATTTAGACGATATTCCGTCTATATACACTCCTAGAAAGATGATATGAGGCTGGTTACCCAAGGTTTTTGGTTGAATCTTTGATTTTTGTCAACTAGGGTTTTAGATTTTTCCCTTTTTCTTACTGATTTTTTTGATTGCATGTGATATTCTTTACTTTTTTGTGTTTGACTGATGATTTTCCTTGTTTGTTTGTTTAGATCTGCTACTATATAAACCCCTCCCCAATTCCCCTCTAAAAGAAGAAGTTATCACTGCTATTACATTATATACTTTCCTCGCTCACTCACCTTCTCTGAAATACTTGGCTCTTTGGCCGTCTAAATCCAAGGCCATAGTAGTATCAACCTCCTTAGGTGCAAGCAATGCTCGGGGCCCTTACGAGGCACTTGTGAACTCTAAAGCATCGGAGACCTAGGGTTCTTGTTACTAAGCTCTTCAATGTTCTTTTGCTCGTATAATTTTGCAACTGGTTAGTGCTTTTACACCTTGCAATGTTAATTTTCTTTCGTTCCTTCTTCATACCTATATGTGTTTGAATTCTATGAGTATGCTTTAGTATCGAATCCCCGATATTGCACTAATATGATAATGCTTAATACTCTTTTGCCATCCTATGATAGTTGCATGCATGAGATAATTTACTGCTTTGTTCTTAGTTTGTGTTAGGCTAGTATGTGTTCTTCATTATGGTCTACACTTCTATGTTGGTTCTTCGTTTTCTTCTGGAATTAGTTATGTACCTCTAGCATCTGAATACGCTTTAGTTTGAGCTTCAATGTGTGCCTATTTTGATATGAATCTGACTATTGTGACTATACGTTGTTAGTTATAGAATTTTCTTCATACCTTGCTTTGGATACTAATACAACTCTATGGAAACCTCCCTCCAATCGACTGTTCTTTGTGTACTAGCCACAACTGTATGGAGAACTGCTTTAAGGTTTACTCTAAACATGTTTCCTTGATATCCTGATCCCTAGCATTACTTAGGATTTTAAGATAAACACTCCATTTTCCCTCTTATGTATGTTAATGAGATTTCAAACATACCCTTTTCATGCCCTAAGTTTCTGTACTCTGACCTATTCTCCATCATTTTAAGTTTTCATGATATTGAGCTGCACCATTGGTATGTTAATATGATATTTGGGACATTATTAGAACATTCATGCTAGAACTATTATTATACTAGATTGACATTTGAAATCTTTCAGGTTGGTGCTCTATTCAAAATATGTCTGGCATTGTGCACTCTTGTATGTTGAACCTATAATCTTAGGAAAACATGATTCCCTGCCTCTTTTAAAATGTTTTCTGCCTAATATGCTAAGTGTTTGAACTTGTGATATCAACCATGTTCTTTGAGTTCTGTTGATTTTCTTTGTTTGTATGTTTTTTATTTACTTACCCCTGTTAGGTATGCTTCTAAAATATAAGTGCACCTCTTCAAATTATATCATTTGATCATTGTTCTCTCACTCTTATTTGTTACCTACACTATTCTGAATCTACCACCCTTGGCCGGCTGAAAGCCAAGGCCATCAAAACTCTCTCTATTTACCTACCTAGTGTGAGTGCTGCTCGAGGTCCATTTTAGACCCTTGTGAACACTGACACACTAGGATTTGGGGTTCTTTGGCCACACATACTACTAGGACTTGTGCTATTTCTAACAGGCAAGTTGGTTTTTTTAAGTCGTATAGTAAATATATGTTACTTTTAATTTAGTCTGAGTTCCTCTATGACTGTTGGGCTTGTGCTGATGGGCACAATCCCGTTTGGATCTAGGCATGTTATTTAACAAAAGGAGTCTGCTGGAGGCCCAATCGATACTGGGTATCTTTGGGCCTGTTGTAGGCCCACTATAGCTTCTTATGTACGTTTTTTCCTCATTTGGTTTGTAATAACTTTGTAATAAACAATTGGGGTGTTAGTGATATTTCGGGACACGAGTATATTGTAATGTTTGCATAAGGGTGGGACACATGCCTATAGGGTTCGTATAACTCTCTCTTGTTATTTTTATCTAACATGTCATATATGTTATTCAGATTTCCATGTACACTAGTAGAAATCATGTTGTTAGGGAAATCAAATACTCACATAAGTTGTTTATTATCAGAGCATAAGCTTAAGTACTCCATTTGTTCCCGTGTTTTACTATAGCATGTTCATCAGATATCATGCCTATAGGAAACGAATGCCAATGATTGCCTTTCAATTTTCTCAACTGCCCCTTCAATTTGCATAATTGCAGCATTAGAATACACGCCTATAGGATCATACTAGCTTATGTTCTATTGGTCTTCATCTAGATATCATGCCTATATGTTCTTAATTAATTCACCAGCTAGTGTATCTCACATAGAAAAGATGTCTATAGGAACAAAGAGTTATAAAATCAGTTTTAACTGCCAATTAGTAGAACTTATAGATTAAACACTAATTATTCTGAGCATTTCTGAGCATGCCCATAGGATTAAACACTAATTATTCTGAGCATTTCTAATGGTTTTCACTCCCCTTGTTGCATATATCACTTAGAGATCATGTCCATAGGTTTAATAACTTATAATTTGTAACCCCAACAACGACATAGCAATATCAGATTATTTAAACTGGGCAGCTGTTTATAAACCATGTCTATAAGGCTTAATGACTTCAATCTACCTCAGTTCTAATTTATCTACTGCCTAACGTCCAATGCAAAAAACTGTTTGCATGCATTTCTTGTCTAAGTGTGGAGGCTAACGTGAGCCCTTAACTGACTTTACATGAAGTCTTCCGTGTTTCGTATGTCGCCTAGCTTTTAACACTTTGAGCAGACTAAGTAAAGTCTAGAACCACCCAAATAGAGGTCCAATGCTTCCTTGACCATAGGCATGGGACGAGTAATGCACACATAGGGTACGACTTAGAATTGAATTTGAACGCTTTTAGGTAAACGTTTGGGATTCCGAGTTTGGGAATAGATATGTATGGTGATTGTGGTATTGGGAGCGTATCCAAAAGTGATTTGGAGGTCCGTAGATCATCTTCGAGTCATTTGGTGGAAATTAGAAATGTGAAGGCTTTGAGAAGTTTGACCGAAAGTGGACTTTTTGATATTCTGGCCTGATTCCGATTCTGGAAGTTAGAGTGGATCCGTAATGTCAAATGGTACTTTTGTGCAAAATTTGAAGTTAATCGGACGTGATTTTACGGGTTTCGGCATTGAATGTAGAAGATGGAAGTTCAAAAGATCATTAAGTTTGAATTGGGGTATGATGCATAATTTCTGCATTTTTTAATGTGATTTCAGGCTCGAGCGGGTCCACGATTTGTTTTGGAACTATTTTGGGTGATTCACCGGGGTCCCGGGGCCTTGGGTGTGCTTCGGGGTGGTTTCAGACCAAATTGGAGCTATTTTTTACAGTTATGACTGGTGTCTACTGTCCTTCTTTGTGAACGCGGAGGATGTCCCTTGTTCCCGTAGAGGAAATTGTGGGGCTGCTAGGCTGGCCTTCACAAATTCGAACAAGAGGCGAGAGCTGGGCAAGTCTTTGCAAATGCAGTCGAGCATCGCGAACGCGAAGAAAAAGGGGAAGATGAGCCTAAGGCCATTCGACCTAGGCGAACGCGTAGGAGGGAACGCGAACGTGAACTCGTAGGAGGGAACACAAACGTGAAGGGTCAGGGCATGTGGATTTCACGAAGGCATTAAGAGGGTCGTGAACATGAAGAGAGATCTTTTGGTGTGAGGATTGTTGAGTTTTGCGAATGCGAGAGATGCCGCGTTCGCGAAGAAGGGTCACCTAGGCGGCAATGAGGTTTTTAAAATACAGGATTTGTCCATTTTTCCTCAATTTTTCATTTGGTTGGGAGATTTTTGGAGCTCTTGAAAGGGAGATTTCGTCATCTATGTCAAGGTAAGTAATTCCCACCTATTTCATGTTAAATACATGGATTATACATGGAAATCCATGGAAAATTAGTGGAAATTTGGGGTTTTGGAAGAAAGCCTAGAAATTGGTATTTTTGGATTTTGACCACGAATTTAGGGGAAATTTGGGGTTATGGTTAATGTTTATCTTCAAAAATTATCCGAATCCGGGCACGTGAGCTCGAAGGTTGATTTTATCGACTTTTCGAGCGGAGTGGAAAATTATTGTAAATTGGATTATAATAAGTATTGGAGTATATATTTATGGATTTGCACATTTATTGACTAGTTTTGGAGCACTGGGCATCGGTTTTAGTTGTTGGAAAGACTTGGGAGCCGGCTATGGAACTTCGGAGCGAGGTAAGTCTCCTTTCTAACCTTCCAAGTGGGAATTAACCCATAGGTGAACTAAAACATTAGTTGCTTCTTTTTTGGGGGCTAAGTACGCGCGAGGTGTCAAGAGTCCGTACGTAGTTATGAACTATGCCTATGTCCGTGTAGTTTTAGGTTTACATCATTCCTTGTTGATATGGTTATTGATTTATGTTTATTGTTTGCCTTAAGAAGTATCGGGATTGAGTTTACTTATTAAATGTTTTGAAAGGAGTTGAAATTGAGGAACAATCGGTATCTTAAACGTTTTCATTTGAACTTTGTATCTTGAAAAGAATGGAAGAATACTATAATAACTTAAGACATCCATGTGGAACCGCGTCGAAAGTATGATCCGCGAGTGGGGTAATCCCTTAGATTTATCTTTGACCGCATCTCATGTAATAGATGCATCTATGGTTCGCGCCCTTCTACTCTTGGCAGTGCACAATTTACATTTATGTTGGATCAGGTTGAACGTCCTTAGTGGTATTTGTATGTGATAATAGAATTGGAAGTCCCTTTTATAATTGGTATAAATTCATTGTTTGTGTGATTATATGTTTTGAAATAAGGAAGTAATTTAGACTCTTAAATATGGTGAAGACTTGTTCAATTGTTTCTTGTTCTGAGTCTTATTGTTGTATATCATGTTTAAGTAGAATTTTATATTATCATATTGTTGTCCCTTAGTAAGTGTCGAAGTCTACCCCTCGTCACTACTACTTCGAGGTTAGGCGGGATACTTGTTTGGTACGTTGTTGTATGTACTCATACTACATTTGCTGCACATTTTTGGGCAGGTGCATTTAGGATTAGCGGCCTTGTGAAAGCAGAGGTGTGTACGCATGCAGAGACTTAGGTGAGCTGCACTTCATATTACGATCTACAGCTAGCAGAGTCTCCTTAAGAGCTCTTGTATTTTCTTTTCTACCCAAATTTTTTACTCCAGACAATTATTGTATTTTATTTTACTTCTTAGTAAATGCTTACGTACTTGTGACACCAGATTCTGGGATGATTAGGGAATATTCAGTCTTGAAATTGGAAAACTTCATTATTATTATGTAAAGTTCATCTTTACTAGTTAAATTGAAGGAAATTCATGATTTCAAAAATATTAAAACGAAAATTTAACTAACTATTACGTGTTGGCTTGCCTGACAGTGGTGTCCGGCGTCATCACGGCCTTTGACGGATTTTGGGTCGTGACAAAATGGTATCAAAGCACTAGGTTCACTTAGGTCTCACGAGTCATGAGCAAGTCTAGTAAAGTCTTGCGGATTGCTACAGAGATGTCCCTGCTTATCTTCGAGAGGCTACATGGATATTAGGAGCACTTCTCTTGTTGATTCCTCATCATGCGATTTGATTCCTTCAAGGCATATGCCTTTATTTTTTTCCTATTCAATCTTATGCGACGTGAAACGCTTATTATCAATTGGGGATCAAGGAACTGTAATGGTATTACACATGTTGTGCAGGATGTTTCTCCCTGTGTTATTGATTAGGCTATTGTCTTTGCCTTGCGGAACGATGTTATGTCATTTCTGCTCAGTATCAACATTTCCTATGGTTTTGAAGTTGGTTACTGATTTTACGATGATTTGTGGGTTGCATCGCGCTGTGTTATCGTAATGGTAGGATGCTTATTTATGGATCGCGGCTGGAATGACTTGATAGAAGTATTTCACAGTTCACGGCTTATAGGTTCAAAACATATTTCCCACGAAGGGAAGGCAATCAGACTATGAATGCTCATGGTTGGGTTGATCGAGTAATGAGACATGGTATTGTTTAGCGTGGTAGGGTTTTCATCTATGATATGGTGTCGCCATCCTTGTTGAATGCGTTAATTTCTCTGGTGTTATGGTCTTCTTCAATTTGCCTTTGGGCCAGAGTATTGTGAAATGGTTCCAGGGAAGAGTCTGTAAGAGATCGCAGTGTTCATAATGTTGATGGCTCAAGAAAGATGATATTTGGGAAGGCCTAGAGTTGATAGCAATTGGTCAGATTTAGTGTCGCATGGATGGATTTTTTCTTTGAGGCAGTATTTGGGCAGCGAAGGATCAGGAAGAATACATGAGAGGCATCTTGCGGTGGTTAAATTTCTAGAAGGCCAGGGGAAGAAATAGGTGACTTGTAGTTGGTTAAAGGAGATGGTTGACCAAAGTGGCAGAGTGGCATTTGGGTTATGTGGTAAATAGCTGCATGTCTTGAGTAAAATTCACAGTGATTTGGGACTAATGGTAGGCAGTGACTAGGTCTATAGACTTAATTTGGAATGTTGGTTGTTATACGACGGAAGATGGGATACGACAGAGCGTAATTGCTGGATATGAAGAATGCTACAACATGATTTTGGGTTGGAATGTATTGTCACACCATTAGTTGATGTCCATAAGGAGTGAACAAACTTGTACAGCTGGTGAATGAGCACATGCTCAGGATGAGTTACTAATTTTGCAGTAATTGTACCCAGTGCAGCGATGTTGGGAGATGTCGGCATGTAATTTTCATAGGTGAGTTATCTCTTGTAAGCAGGTTCGCGGTTGTATGGTGTTGACAAAGCTTCTACGAAGAATTTTACTGGCTATCCGGTAAGAGGTCGAATATGTAAATGTGGCTAGTAATTCAGAGTGTTCATGAAATGTTAATAAAAGGATTAGGAATTTGGCGGCTTGATTGTTCAAGATCATGTCAATGGGTTACAAGGAGTCTTGGTGATTTCCAGTGCTATGTAATGGTCACTTCAAGCTAAGTGGGAGAGACCCACCACTTATTGGATCGTATGGTTCTGCTTGTGAGATTCTTGGTAATCGGCATATTGATAGGTTATTACAACTCAGAAAAAGAACATCAGTGGTGATTTGAGCGAAGGATTTGAGGACTGTGCGCTATAATTGGCTTTATCGATTCATGTTCAGGCTTTAGGAAGACTCAAGGTTTTTTCTCTTTCAGGGGTGAGTTACAAGGAAGATGATTTAGCTGGGTACTTCTTTGAGAGGGTGTTCATGTGCTAGCAGAGCCTTGGAGTTAATTATCTTTGGGACCAGGTCAGGGTGGGTGACTCCCAACAATGGTCCTAATGGATTCAAATTTAAGTGTGGTGCCTGAGGATTTTGAGTACGTAATATGGTGAAGTATCAAGATTTTGCAGCGAATTAGGAAAACGGGCTTGGAGTGTTCTATGTTATCTTTGGGCTGAGGTGTAGCATGAGAGGAATGGGAGAAAATGACTTCGGATTCATAGAGGAATTATCAGAATGAGTGTACTACTTGGCGATGCTATTGTGTTCTTAAGGAGGACATAAGATAGCTCATGGATTTTGAGACAACGCGGTCTTGTCAAATAAGGTCACTCAGGATAAGTGAAAATTTAGGTTCGTTATGTTTTGAATGGAGCTATTATCATTCCCAAGGCAAGTCCAGAGTAAATTAAAGAGGTCGGATCGATTAGCAATGGTTGAATTGGCATAATGGTGGCAATGATCAATTTTTTCAGCGTGTCAAGTTATATATGTGATTTGTGGCGATACATGCGAGGCTTGATGGCCACCGTAATTGAGTTTATTTAGGGGCAATCGAGTATTAGGGCATGTTATGTGTAGATGGATCCTGGAAGGTTTATGGTGGTTTAGACCACTACACGAGGGTGGTACTTTTATATGGTTATGGGAACTCGGTCGCGTGCTGCAATGGTTCTCCTAAAATGAGTTAAGTGAAAGGTTTCTATATGACTAAGTGCGTACCCTATTAGCGATTCAGGAATTATGACAGAATTCTAGTACTATTGCATATTGGCACGATTAGGTGCATTGAGTAGCATGGGAATTAGAAGTTCAGGATCAAGGTTGTGGTTAAGTGTTGACAAGAATGTCAGAAACTCGAATGAGCAGAAAAGGGATTCAGATGGTTACAGCAAGCTGGTACGTTCTTTAGCATCACCTATGACCGATGTCCTGTGTAAGAGGATTTACGTACTGATTGCAGATTCTTGATTTGCCTTACGACAATAGTGTGGCCAGTGGTTTGAATGTGTAGACTTGTTACCTGGTGCGGAAGGTCGTGGGAGCTTGTTCCACGGGAAGAGTATATAAGTGAGACATGTTTCCACTTCATTTATTGAAGATTGAACCAAGTATGGACGTTGTGGTACTACCGATAATTTGAGAACTTATTCCTGAAGGGCGCTCGTTTCATTTGGTTGAGGACTGTTGAAGTTGTTCTTGTGTGTCATGGGAAAAAGGGGTTACTGTGGACCCCTAAAAGGTTATTGGCCTAATGCAGTACGATCGGAATCTACTTGAGGTCAGTGGATGTATCTAAATGATATTGTGGGCTCTATATCAGGCCGGGTGTGTTAATTTTAACATAGCATTGTTTCTGGAGGACTATTCGGACATTGGATGCTATATCATCATCAGCTATTTCATGTAATACTCTATTGTGCGTTGTGGGTTAGGAGGTGATTTGATTATTCGCACTCGTATTGAGATCTCGTGTAGTTTCTCGTGTTATATGAGCAGGATGGCTCTCATGATACAGGTCATTTATTGCACCTTAGTCGTGTTTGAGTTTTGTAGCGTATGACGCTATCCGTCTCTCCAGTATTTGTATTATGCACTTAACGTGCTCGTTGTTGATATTCGAGTATTTTGCAATTGTGAGCATTTTGCTCGATAAGTATCTTCTTATAGATTATTATGTGTGGATCGGGTGGCACGCCGCCACGAGTATCATGGTTGTATCGGGTTGTACTCCACAACAGTATCATGGTTTGATTGGGTTGCATGCCACATCGGTGTGATGTTGAGTACTGTATCCCCTGCCTATTATTTTGTGTGTTGCTTCTCATTTTCTTAGGAAGGTTCATAATATCTCTTCGGTTGTTTAAATTAATTACGTGGCTTGAGTATTTCTTTCCAGAGTACGTTCCCTTGTGCATCATATTCGAGTTTGTAGCTTGTTGGCACATTGAGGTATCATACGAGACTTTTGGCAGTGTCTAAGGTGGCTTATTGCCCGAGCAGCCTGCACTAGGTGAGGCGATATTATTCGACCTGGGATCAATGCAATTGGATTTATATGCGGCATATTTGAGCGCAAATATCGCTATTTGGTTCATAATGAGGTAATGGTTCTTCTCAGGAGGAGAGACTCAATGATTTGTTGACTCGGCAGTTAGTTGTGAATTTCTACACATCTCTTCCGTCGTGGCAGTATTGCAACAGTTGGAACATGACTTATACCTGCCATGGGTTGTGTTGTGAGTGTCAGATTCATGGAATTGTGATCGTTATTTCTAGAGAGTGTTATTATGGTCAAGTGAATCAAGCAGTACATGATGTGGATTCAGAACAGGTATACTATCATGTATTGGCACATCATGTAGTGGCACATCATGTAGTGAGAGGTACGGTATTCATGTGTTGGAAACAGACCTGGTAGAGGATTTTAAATGTTGGAATTTGTCTCTCAAACTTATTTGACTAAATGAAAAGGAGGAATTACAGGTTTACTTGGGCTGATGTGCTCAACAAGGTTGTGGTAGTACAGGTAGGTGCACGAGGTGTTAAATAAAGATTTTGGACAACTCTGGAGCAGTTCTTAGCACGTTAAAGGACGAAAATATGTTTAACTCGGGGACATTGTAATGACCCAATCATGTCATTTTGAGCTCTATCACATTGTTCGGAGGTTTGAGGCCATGAGCAGCTTCACTTCAGAAATTATAACTTGTACGCGTGGTCGGAATTGAAATTCAGGGAGTTCGAAGTGGATTTGGAAGGAGAATTCTTATTTTGAAATCTTCAATTTGGAAGAATGTGACGAAGGGTTTATTTCCAGTAAATGACCTCAGAATCGGCAATTGAGGTTGTAACAGGTTTGTGATTATGGACTTGGGCGTATGTCCGTATCGGGTTTTGGATGGCCCGGGAGCGTTTCGGCGCCTATTCTGGAAGTTGACACTTTGGAAGAATTTCAGTAATTTGGGTTGAAGTGCATTTCAATGCTTTTGATGTCCGTTTGGGATTTCGAGATTGGGAATAGCTTCGTGTGGTGATTCGGGTATTGGGAGCGCGTCCGAAAGTGGATTTGGAGGTCTGTTGGTCATTTTGGAGTCATTCGGCGGAAGATAGAAATTTGGAGGCTTTGAGAAGCTTGACTAGAAGTGGACTTTTTGATATCGGAGTCAGATTCCGATTCCGGGAGTTTGGAGTGGATCCGTAATGTCAAATGTGACTTGTGTGCAAAATTTGAGGTCAATCAGATGTGATTTGATGGGTTTCAGCATCGAATGTAGAAGTTGGAAGTTCAAAAGATCATTAAGCTTGAATTGGGGTATGATTCATGATTTAAGTGTTGTTTAATGTAATTTCAGGCCTCAAGCAGGTCCACATTATGTATTGGGAACTGGTTTGGGTGATTGGACGGGGTCCCGGGGGGTCTCACGTGTCCTTCGGACCAAATTGGAGCCGTTTTGGACTGTTGTTGCTGGTGTCCTTCTTCGTGAATCGAAGGAAGGCCCGGGTTCGCGTTGAGGAAATTGCAGGGCTTCTAGGATGGCCTTCATGAACGTGAGCAAGTGGTGAGAGCTGGGCAAGCCTTCGCGAACACGGCCGAGGCATCGCGAATGCGAAGAACAAAGGGGGAGATGGTCCTAAGGTCATCTGACCTACGAGAACACGTAGGAGGTAACGCAAACACGAACTCGAAAGGTCAGGGCAGCTGGTTTTTGTGAACGCACTCAGAAGGTCGCGAACACGAAGAGACATCTCTGGGTGTGAGTATTATTGAGCTTTGCGAACACGAGGAATGTGCCGCGTTCGCGAAGAAGAGTCGCCTGGGTAGTGAGGTTTTTAAAAGACGGGATTTGGCCATTTTTCATTCTGTTGGGTGATTTTTGGAGCACTTGGATGGGAGATTTTCCTCATCTATGACAAGGTAAGTGATTCCCACGTATTGCAAGTTAAATAGTTGGATTATACATGGAAATTCATGGAAATTTAGTGGAAATTTGGGGTTTTTGTAGAAAACCTAAAAATTGGTATTTATTTGATTTTGACCACGAATTTAGGCCTGTAATTAAGAATAAATTAAATATTTGAGCTTTCTATGTTACGGGTAATGTTTGTCTTCGATAATTTTTGGAATCCGGGCACGTGGGCTCGAAGGTTAATTTTATCGACTTTTCGAGAGGAGTTGGAAATTATTGTAAATTGCATTATAATAAGTATTGGAGTATGTATTTATGGATTTGCAAATTTATTGACCAGTTTTGGAGTGTTGGCCATTGGTTTGAGTTGTTGGAAAGACTTTGGAGCCAGCTATGGAACTTCCGAGCGAGGTAAGTCTCATTTATAACCTTGTAAGAGGGAATTAACCCCATAGGTGAACTAAATTATTATGTACTTCTATTTCTGGGGCCTACGTACGCGCGAGGTGAGGAGAGTCCGTACGTAGCTACTAACTATGTCTATGTCCGGGTAGTTTTAGTCTTCCATCATGCCTTGTTGAAAGGAGTTGAAATTGAGGAACAATCAGGATCTTAAAAGTTTTCATTTGATCTTAAGACATCCATGTGTAACCGCATCGCAAGTATGATCCACGAATGAGGTAATAGATGCTTCTATGGTTCATGTCGTTCGACCCTCGACAATGCACATTTTACATTTATGTTGGATCGGTTTGAACATCCTCGGTGGTATTTGTGTGTGATAATAGAACTGGAAGTCCCTTTTACAATTGGTATAAATTCATTGTTTGTATGATTATATGTTTTGAAAGAAGGAAGTAATTTAGGCTCTTAAATATACTGAAGACTTGTTCATTTATTTCTTGTTCTGAGTCTTATTGTTCTATATCATGCTTAATTAGAATTTCATATTATCATATTGTTATCCCTTAGTATGTGTCGAAGGTAACCCCTCGTCACTACTTCTTTGAGGTTAGGCGGAATACTTATTTGGTACGCGTTGATTTACGTACGCATACTACAATTGCTGCACATTTTTGTGTAGGTGCATTTATGATTAGAGGCCTTGGAAAAGCTGAGGTGTGTACACATGCAGAGACTTAGGTGAGCTACACTCCATATTACGATCCACACCCAGCAAAGGCCCTTTCTGAGCTCTTGTATTTTCTTTTCTGCCCAAATTTTGTACTCTCGATAGTTATTGTATATTATTTTACTTCCTAGTAAATGCTCATGTACTAGTGACACCGGGTTATGGGATTATTAGGGGACATTCAGTCTTCAAATTGGAAAACATCATTATTAATCTGTAAAGTTCATCTTTACTAGTTAAATTGAAGGAAATTCATGATTTCAAAAATATTAAAATGAGAATTTAATTAACTCTTTAGTGTTGGCTTGTCTGACAGTGGTGTCCGACGCCATTACGACCTTTAACGGATTTTGGGTCGTAACAACATGAGTTACTCTTTTCTTCAAGGGAGTTACAAAGTATTATTTATGTTGCGGGTGGTGATCCTTTAGGCTAAAAAAAATAGAACCCCCCCCCCCCCTCTTTCTCCTTCATTATGCGTTTAGTCATCGGATATAGACCTAATAGTTGTAACCTTGCCTTGTAATCCTTATTTCTCATTGTGTTGCAATAAATTTCTTTGACCCTTATTCTCTTTTTTTATCTTCCTAACTCTAACCCACATAGTCTTTAGTTCCGTCGGGACCCATAGTTGTGGACCTCGAAGAGTATCTAACACTTTCTCTTTGAGGTAATTTGAGCCCTTACTTGATCTTTGATGGCGTTGACTAGTCAAACAAATTTATCGGCAAGATAGGTGCCCTAATGCACCTTAAAAGCCCTTAGGTGGAAACTCTTCTTTTCTTTTAACATCCCATCTTCTATCCAAAAGATTTGTAATATGTCAAAGCCCGCTTTCACGAGAAAACAGGGCGCGATAGCATGGCGAATCTGCTGGGGATATAGTTAGGCTCTTACCATAATGAACTTGCCTTATGTGGATTATCTTCGTTGTTATAAATTCTCATCCTTTCCCTTCCCCACCTCTATTTCTTTAAAATTGTTATAACATGCGCATCCCTTTCCTATTCACCATTGTTTTCTACATCTGCTCTTATTTTATTTAAATACTGTTATATCATTCCTCTCCCATCCCTACTTCCTTACTTTCTTTCTCGCAAATATTCCATGAACTAACTTCTTCCTTTGTCTTTCTTTCTTATGTTTTTCATGTTTTAGTTTATCACTGTATTTACTATTTTTACATATTTATCATGCAAATACTTGGCAACGTGTTATTATCTCTACACAAAGCATGCTCCACACAATACTCCACTTGTGCCAATTATCAACATAGTGGCGCTTGATGAGTGCCCGCGTTCTTCCATAATTACCCTTTTTAAATCGAAAAGCCTTATATGCGGTAGACTAGTCGATCAGCGGTGCAGTCGACGGTCCCGTGCCTTTCCCTCTTAAGTCGTGCACTTGAAAGTACCAGGCTAGACCATCCTATAAACCTTACTCCAACATCAAGTGTACATGCATCATGTTAAACCTAGTACGGGTTATGATGTTTTTAACGTAATAGCCCACTAAGATAAGCCTTGTCCAAAGTCCAACGGGATTTCCACAATCCCAATGGACACTACCATGTTATGTGTATCACTCGGAGAAAATGTGCCAATATATTGATCATTATTGTGTAAATGGTCGAATCTAGAGGGGGAAAGGGCTAACTTTATTTGCTTGTAGAAAATTAAGCACGAAGTCTCTAGGTTTGGCATGGTCCAAACATCCCACCTCTGCTGCTTGAATGATGCATAAAAAATTGCACCTTGCGACAAGAATCGTATGAGAAGGGTCCTTGGTAATTTGCCGTCCTTGCTAGATATCTGACCAAATAGGGCATTGATCGAGGCCGCTACCATGTTTTGGGATGAGAAACGGGTTGTCTTCCACTTTGGTGACATCTAAATGACTCCTCTCCTGGAAGAAATAGAAGGCTTCGCTAAGCTGCCATGGGATAGTCCAGGGTTATTAGTGCTAGAGAATCACACCCCTCGCGTTTTTCTAAAAATGCTAGGTTTCAAGAAACATGATGAGTTTCTTTGTTTAATAAAGTCATACATCCCATTTGAATTCCTTCATGAGATTTATGGGCACAACAAGTCATATCGCCTTCATTATGATGATCTCGCCATTACTTCAATGGGTTGGACGCACCGTCGAGTTTATGTGTTCATTGTCTGCTTCTTGGGTTTGTTGATATTTCCAAGGGGGAAGGATCCACACTCGTCTATCCATGGTCGTTAGGAATCTGATGGAAGGCATCGAGGGACAAACCTATACTATCATCCCAATGATCTTAGCTGAAATGTACCATGCTCTAGATCGGTGCAAATAGGGATTCGGGCACTTCGAAGGTTGTAATTTGTTACTGCAAGTCTAGTTGTTAGAACATTGTCAGAGAGGAGAATATTGCTAAAAGATTATGCGTCGACCGTTGAATGACTACGTAGCTTACCACCACCCAAAGAAGATGATATTTATCCCAGACATGTTTGCACAACCTGGAAATGCTGTGAGTTGGGTACATTTCTTCAGCAATCTGACAGACGAGCAGGTACATTGGATGTTTGAATGTTTTCCTAGCAATGATTTCATCATCAAGTCAAGAGAGACTACCTATCTGGTATTGATCGGGTTGAGGGGTATCTATCCTTATTCTCCCATAAGAGTAATCAGACAAGCAGGAAGGAAATAGGTTATACCTCGAGTTTCCAACATGGTACAGTACAAAGAAGATTTTAAAGGGGACGTCATTCCATTCAAGTTCGAAGCACACCATATGTGGAACCAGAAGGTCATTTTGGAAAGGATATCAAGCCAGAAATATATCGTGCCAGCCATGTGTACTTCTACCCATCATGGTTGGTAGACAATATAGCAGGAGACGTCCAACCGGGAATTAATATGAAAAACATGATCATAGATAACATTGTTGAAGCACAAGTCAAGTGTAGGATGTTATGCAAAAGGGTCTTCGAGTCTGAAGCTTGGCATCTGGAACAACACAAAATGGATATGGAAGCAATCAAAAAATGGAGGGAAATTGCTACTAAATCAATAGAGATATTGGAATATTTGGAGCAAGGGTTGATAGAGCTTGAGGGAAAGATGAGGAAGAGACTCTCAGATTGCCAGAACACGGATGGCAATGAGGGAGGGCATCTAGCAAAGGCTTACCTACTGTTGGATATGCGCGAACTGGGAAACTTGATTGACGGAGCTAAGAGAGCCAAGCACGGGGAGGGTCCTTATAGGGCCAAGTAGATTAGGAAATGATGTTATTTACTACTTTCTATCTTGGTTTTAGATTTCTATTGTAATAAGGCAAATGCTATTAGTAACTTTCTTATTATTGTCGATTTAGTAAGGATTTGATTCATTTTCGCATTAATGAATTGACGCAATTATTGGCATAAATTTTCTCCAACTCTATGCGTCGCTTAGGCCTACCTCGGGCACAACGAGGTCCCCAAAATTATGACGCAATATATTACATGATTTTGCCAAACATATTTAATATTGCGAGCATTCTTCCAATATCCTTACTGACTTGGTTACTTTTGTTTGTTTTTTCTTTCTTTTGATTATTCCCAATCCCAAAGGTTGGTTTGTGCATACAGGCATCATCTGCATATCACACTAGATCCAGAGGTCCTCCTCCTCCTGCACCAGGTGATCCTAATGACAGAAGCACAGGGAAGGGAAAAATTGATAATTTAAGCGGTACCAGAAAGGACAATGCAGAAAATGTTGAAACTTCAGATGGCCGAAGTACTCCGGCACGTAACGAATTGGTCCTACGCTTAGAACAGAAAATCCTAGAGCTACAAGGGGAGCTTTAGCAGGTCCGTAACTTGGCAAACCTTTCCCTCACCTTAAAATTTCCTATTATCAACCAAAAAAATCCAAATGCTCAAAACCTGGCACCACCCACATCGATACATCACACCTCCTCAGAATCATAACCCTCCACCGGTACCTACTCCGCAACAACACCATCATCATCATCCAAATCAATACCCACAAGCCACTACTTATCACACCCCTCAGAATGCACCTCAACCTACTCTCGACCCTCAAAACTCGACCAATGACCACTCTTATGCCCAAATTCACGGAGTTCATCAAAGCAATCCAATATATGTGGAGACATTACCCCACACCCCACAACAAACCCTATATATATATATATATATATATATATATATATATATATTAGAATCAACCGAGAAGGACCTGCCCATCAAGAACATGGCGGAAGAAATCAAGAAGCTCACTGGCAGGGTTCAGAGCGTCGAAGGTAGTAAAGGCATTGAAGGTTTGAATTATGAAGATTTGTGCATTCAACCAGATGTGGTGATCCAAAGGAACTACCGGAGGATTACAAACCTCCCATGTTCGAAATGTTCGATATAACTGGTGATCCGAAGGTACATTTAAGTATACATTGTGACAAACTTGCAGGAGTGGGCAAAGATGAACAGATCCATATGAAGTTGTTCATGAGAAGCCTCACAGCAGATGCTTTGTGTTGGTACAATAGTCAGAACCCAAAAAAATGGGTTAACTTGGTGAGCATGGTGTCAGACTTCCTGGACTGATTTAGGTTCAACACAGAAAATGCACCAGACGTTTTCTACATTCAAAATCTCAAGAAGAAACCAACAGAAACCTTCTACTAGTATGCTACTCGATAAATATCTGAAGTTGCAAAAGCGAGGCCAACACTTGAAGAAGAACAGATGAATAAGTTCTTCGTCTGAGCTCAAGACCCGCAGTACTATGAAAGGATGAATGTTATTGAAAACCATAAATTCTCTAACATCATCAAGTTGGGAGAAAGGGTAGAAGAAGGAATTAAGAGTGGAATGGTTACGAATTTTGAAGCACTGTAGGACAAAAATAAAGCTTTGCAATCAGGAGGTATCTCGAAGAAGAAAGAGGTAGGTTCTGTGATGGTAGCCCAAGGTCCAAACTCCCCTGTCACATACCAAACACCTCCACCACATACCAGACTTCACCCCCAGATATCAACAACCTGCTGCTACCTACCATACCTATAACACCCAACCCGCATATTATCACTCACCTTTCGCCCTTCAAAATTACTAAAAACCAAGACCAAACATCGACCATAGACCTCCCAGAAAATACACTCCAATTTCTGAACCCACAGACCAATTCTATGAGAGGCTGACGGTTGTCGTTTATGTCACTCCCATCCCTGCCGTTGCTACGGAAAACTCTTCTTAGTGGATTAACCCAAACAAGAGATGTGCCTATCATTCATGCATGAAGGGCCATATCATTGCTAAGTGTCGCACTTTGAAGGACAAAATTCAGACACTGATTGACAACTAGGTCATACAGGCAAAAGAAGTCGCACCCAATGCTCGTAACAATCCTCTCCCGGATCACAGAGGTGAGGGAGTGAATGTGATAGAGACCAATGAAGAGTGGGATCCTGAGGGGTCAATTTGACTTATTTGGGAGGGGGACGATCCTAAAACATCTCTAGTCACCCTCGCGCCCATTGTGGTACAAAACCAAAAACCATTTGAAGTGAAGGCAACCGCACCAACACCATTCAGAATTGAGGTAACCACACCGTTCACAGTGATGGTAGCACCCACACCTTCTTATAAGTCTAATGCTATACCCTGAGATTATGTTGCTAAAGCTAGAAGGAAAGGAAAAGCCAAAATGGCAGAAATAGGTGCATCACAAGGCATGAATAGAACATGCAGGGTTTGTACACCTGAGTACTTGGGAGGAACAAGCAAAGAAGCTGCATCTAAGACACGTGTCATTGAAACTGGCCATGACGACCTTTGGAGAAAAGTCCAAGGGAGAGAATACTATGTGGTTGACCATTTGAACAAAACTCCCGCTCAGATATCCATCTTATCAATGCTGTAAAACTCCGAGATACACCGCAATGCCCTGATGAAGGTGCTGAGTGAAGATTATGTACCCTCCAACATCACTAGTGGGGAAATGGACAACATGGTTGGGCAGGTACTGGAAAGCCATATAATCACTTTGCATGAAGACAAGCTACCACCAGAAGGACTAAGTCACAACAGGACACTACACATCACAATGCAATTTGAGGATAAGTTCATCGCCAGGGTCCGGATAGACGGGGGTTTAAGTCTCAATATATGTCCACTGACTACTCTGAAAAGGTTGGGTAAAGGCCTACAAGATACGAGCAGGGAGCATGAACATGAAGGAGTTTGATGGATCTCTAAGGGACACAACCGGAGAAATCAACCTCAGCCTACAGATGGGACCAACCTAGTTTGATGTGGAGTTTCATGTGATGGATGTATCTCCTACCTGCAATCATTATTGGAATGACCCTGGATATATGCCGTTGGGGCCATGGCTTCTACTATACATCAGGCTGTGAAGTTTGAATGGAACCACCAGGAGGTGATCATCCATGGAGATGGGAGTAATCCCATCTATACCAATCGGACTGTTCCAGTCATCGAGAACATGAGGAAGCTGGGTGGAAACACATACCATCGTACTGAGTGCGTCCATGCAATTGAAAAGAACAAATTGTTGTGCAACAAAATAGAAGCATACTACTATAAACAGGGTATGAACATGGCAAGGGTCTCGGCAAGAATATCAAAGGGATCACCAAACTGTTACAGCCAAAGCATCTTGGTTCAACTTTCAGGCTTGGGTACGAATATACTTGGAAAGAGTACCAGGATTGGTCTCCACCATGGCGCAGTCCTTATTATCCAGTGTATCAACGGGTACCAAAATTGCACCAGACATTTCATCAAGCTGATGTGATGTGGGGGTCTGAGGAAGATGAAGCCTTAGCTGGTATAAGAATTCTGTTTTTGGACGACGAAGACATGGATTGCAGTGTGATAGTTGAGGAGGAGGAGGAAGACCTTACTATTAGGGTCGTGGAGAATGGAGTTGTTCACAAAAATTGGACTGTTGCACCATCCCAGGCTCGTCGAATTCCTGGGTAGCCTGGCAATTAGCATCAATTATTTTTAAAGGAATTTTTAGCATCTAAGACATTTTCAATATTTTGTTTTGAATGTATTTTGTTTTGAAACAATTGCTCGAGTCATCGAGACGTAGTTGTTGACGTTTTCAAGGTTTTATTAATGCATTGCTATTTTTGGTATTTATTATTATTCTTTACATTTTCTCTCTACAACATTATTATTAACTATCCCGATGAACCCACGACTGTGACATGTAATGAGACAACGCAACATAAGGATAGTGATTCAGAGGATGTAGAAGACAGTATAATACCTGAGGAAATTGTCAGAGAAGTGGAGAACTTTGAAAATAAACCTAAGTCTAATTTAGACAAAACTGAGATAGTTAACTAAGGGGGACATCGAAACGGTCAAGGAAACACGTATAAGCATTCACCTATCACCATCAGAGAAGGAAGAGTATCTCCAATCCTTAAAAGAGTATGAAGATATATTCGCATGGTCCTACAATGATATGACTGGTTTGAGCACATCCATAGTGGCTACCGATCCCATGTGTCCACCGGTAAAATAGAAGCTAAGAAAATTCAAGCCAGATATGAGTTTGAAGATAAAAGAGGAGGTCACTAAGAAAATAAAAGTCAAGGTTCTCCGAGTGGTTGAATATCCGACTTGGTTGGACAACATTGTGCTGGTTCCGAAGAAAGATGGGAAAGTCAGAGTGTGTGTTGATTACTGAGATTTGAACAGGGAGAGTCCCAAGATGATTTCCCATTGCCCAATATACACATATTGATCGACAATTGTGCCAAGCATGAAACCTCGTCCTTTGTGGCTTGCTTCGCGGGGTATCATCAGATCTGGATGGATGAAGAGGATGTCGAAAAGAAATCTTTTATCATGCCATTGGAGGATGTACTATTATAAAATGATGACGTTCGGTTTGAAGAATGCTGGAGCCACTTACAAAGAGCCATAAGAACTATTTTCCACGATACGATACTTAAGGAAATAGAGTTGTAAACATTGATGACGTCATCGTCAAATCCAGAAGAAGTACATATCATATAGCAAACTTGTGGAATTTTTTTATCAGCTCTGAAGGTACAATATGAAACTAAATCCTACAAAGTGTGCCTTCAGAGCCCCTGCAGGAAAATTTCTAGGATTCGTAGGGGATGAATTACACATGTCAAAGGACAAAGCTATCCAGGATTTTCCACCTCTGAGGAATAAGAAAGACGTGATGAGTTTCTTAGGGCGTCTCAACTACATCAGTTGTTTCATAGGGAAATCAACTGTGATCTGTGAGCTAATCTTCAAATTGCTGAAGAAAGATGTTGCGACAAGCTGGATTGAAGAACATCAGAAAGCCTTCGACAAAATCAAGAAGTATTTATCTAAACCATCTTTCATGGTCCCACCAGAACCAGGAAGACCTTTGCTGCTTTATTTGTCCATACTAGATGGGGCTCTCGGTTGCGTTCTGGGACAACATGATGAGACTTGGAGAACGGAGCAAGCAATATATTATCTGAGCAAGAAATTCACACCTTATGAAGCCCGGTACTCTTTGATGGACCGCACCTACTTTGCTTTGACATGGATAGCTCAAAAGTTGAGGAATTATTTCGGTGCATACACCACATATCTCATATCAAGTATGGATTTGTTGAAATACATCTTCCAGAAACCCATGCGTGCGAAAAAGTTAGCAAAATTGTAGATATTGCTGAACGAGTTCAACATGATCTATGTAATTCAAAAGGCGGCCAAAGGGCAAGCATTGGCGGATCATCTGGCAGAAAATCATGTAGACGGAGAATATGAACCATTGAAAACATATTTTCCCGACAAAGAGTTATCATTCATAGGAGAAGAGATCACCAAAGCATATCATAGTTGGAGAACGTTCTTAGATGGAGCTGAAAATTTCAAAGGAGAGGGTATCAAAGCTGTCTTATTATCAGAAATTGGCCAATCCGGTATATGCAAAAGTCAGTTTTCCATGTACCAACAATATGGCAGAATATGAGACTCAGGTAAGCCATTGACATGAATGTTCATGAGTTTTTAGTAATTGGAGATTCCCATCTTTTGGTACCTCATGTTTTAGGAGAATGGGCTAGCAAGTAAACCAAGATATTACCATTTCTGTACTATGTACGAGAGATGATCAAGAGTTTCTCGAACATTGAGTTCAAACATGTTCCGAGGATTCAGAATGAGTTCGCAGATGCATTGGCCACTTTATCTTCCTTGATACAACACCCATACAAGAATTTCATCGATCCTATCCCAATAGGAATTCATAAACAACCGTCTTATTGTGCTCATGTTGAAGAAGAAAGTGACGAAAATCCGTAGTTCCATGACATCAAAGAATACATCGAAAAGGGAGAGTATCCGGAACATGCAACTCATACTCAGAAGCGCACACTCCAAAGGTTATTAAACCATTTCTTTCAAAGCGGAGGAATTCTTTACAGAAGGACTTTATACCTGTGATTATTACAGTGTGTCGATGCCAAGGAGGTGTCCAAAATTCTCGAGGAAACATATATCGGAACCTGTGGATCGCACATGAATAGCTTCATCTTAGCCAAGAAAATATCAAGGGCAGGATATTTTTGGATGACTATGGAAACAGACTACATCAAGTATGTCCATAAGTGTCACCAATTCCAGATAAATGCTGATATGATATGATCACCACTCAATGAACTCAATGCAACAAGTTCACCCTGGCCTTTCTCCGCCTGGGGGATGGATGTTATCGGTCCAATTGAACTCGCTGCTTCAAATAGGCATAGGTTCATTCGAGTGGCCATAGACTAATTCACAAAATGGGTTGAGGCCGCATCTTACAAAGCTGTAACTAAGAGGGTCGTCGCAGATTTTGTTCGGGACCACATTGTTTGTAGGTTTGGAGTCCTAGAGTCAATCATTATCGATAATGTCGCCAATATCAACAGTGATCTAATGAAGGACGGGTCTGAAACATTCAAAATCAAGAATAAGAATTCCACAGCATACATGCCACAAATGAATGGAGTTTTGGAAGCTGCCAACAAGAACATACAGAAAATAATAAGGAAAATGGTAGATTACATGCAATGGCACGAGAAGCCGCCGCTTGCTCTGCTCAGGTATTGTACCATGGTTCGCAGATCAACTGGGGCAGATCACTATTTGTTGGTCTACGGTACAGAAGCGGTTATTCCTGTCAAAGTAGAAATCCATTCGCTAAGAATCATAGAAGAAGCTGAGCTCAGCGATGCATAATGAGTACAATGTATCTATGAACAACTAGCTCTCATTTATTGAAATAGAATGAATGTGGTATGTCACGGTCTACTCTACCAGAACAGAATGTCTAGCGCTTTCAACAAAAAGATCAGACCAAGGCATCTGGTACTAAAACGGATCTTCCCACATCATCCCGATGCCAAAAGGAAGTTTTCACCCAACTGGTAAGGTCCTTACATGGCTCATCTAGTATTAAAAGGAGGATCACTCATACTTGCAGAAATGAACGGAGAGATTTGGCCAATACCTATCAACTCAGGTGCAGTCAAGAGATACTATGTTTAGGATTGTTTACATTTCTTCACTTGATGTAACTGAACTACGCTTGACCTGATTCCCGTTTAAGAGGGGATACGTAGGTAGCCTCGTGGGTTCGATCACGTATTAATAAGTCTTCATTTTCCCCGTGATCAGAAATTGGGGAAAGATTGCAAGTTTAGACAACTTCATCATATATGGAAGAGTCAAAAAGTATAACATTTAAAACTGGGGCATAATTTTTAGGAGGGCCCTAAAAATTCTAAGGCAAGGAAGTTGCAATGTCTCTAAAATGTGTCAAGGTCATCGGTTCATTTAAATTATTGATATCGCATACCACTACATTTCAAGTAACTATATTTTTTATACAATTTATCAAATGCATGCATATTTTTTCGAAAACTTTGTTTCTATGATGGCCACAAGTCACCCAAGGTAGCTCAAACAGGATCTCAAGATAGGAGCAAAGGTCGAGCAAGGATACCAAAGCACGAATCGGCCTTTCCCCACAAAGCTGGCGATTTTTCTTTTGACGGAGGCATGATAAGACAACATTATCCCCAAATACATCAAGTCACTACCTTCATGGCGACAAATTACCTAGTGCAAACACCTCCAGCTAGGAAATACTCTAGTTTCACACTGCCTTCTCATTGTTTGCATGAGGTTAAGCTCTTTCTCCATCCTTGCATAAGGCAAAGCACTATCGATCCTTGCATTGAGACTAAGCATTGTCTTATATTATTGCATGAGGCTAAGCATTGCCTCCCTTGTTGCATAAGGCTAAGCACTGCATTTCCCCCAATAGACTAAGAATTGTCTACTCTTCTTGCATGTAGGTAAGCATTGCCTCCCTAATTGCATAAGGCGAAGCACTGACTTTCCCCGCATGAGACTAAGCATTATCTTCTCTTCTTGCATGAGGCTTGGAATTGCTTCCCTAATTGCATAAGTACTACTTTTCCTTGCACTGAGACTAAGCATTGTCTCTTCTTCTTACATGAGGATAAGCATTGACCTCCCTAATTACATAAGGCTAAGAATTTCCTTTCTCTACATGCGACTAAGCATTGTCTCCTCTTCTTGCATGAGGTTAAGCACTGCCTCCCTAATTGCATAAGGCTAAGTACTTGTAACGATCCGGCCGGTCGTTCTGTGAGATTAGTCATGTCTCCCCTATTTCTGCTTTATCATATGTTTCTTATCCTATTTATGTTGTGTTGGGTAGGTTGGTTCGAGTTCGGAGTGGTCGTGGTGAGAACTAAGACTCTTAGTCTCTTAAATTGGCTTAACAGTTGGAAAATTCAACTCGGAGTTGACTTATTGTTAAACGACCTCGGAATGTAGATTTTATGGCTTTTATAACTTCGTTAGGTTATTTGGGTCTTAGGAGTGTGTTTGGAATAAAGTTTTGATTTCTGGTGTAGAATTAGGCTTGAATTGGCGAAAGTTAGTTTTTGGCGATTTTCGGTCGGCAGGGGAAAGTAGGAAATCGGGGTCGGAATAGAATTCCCGAAGTTGGAGCAGCTTCGTGATGTCATTTTGGATATGTGTGAAATTTTTAGGTCAATCGGATGTGTTTTGGATGGTTTCGGCATCCTTTGTGAAATTTAGAAGTTTCAAAGTTCATAGGCTTGAATTGATATGATTTTGGTGTTTTTGCATTGTTTTAGGTGTTTCGAAGGCTCGACTAAGTTTGAATGAGGTTATGGGATGTGTTGGTATGTTTGGTAGGGGTCTCGAGGGGCACGGGATTGATTTTCGATGGTTAACGGAGGTTTGGACTTAGGAATTTGAAGCAAAGTTGTTGTTGGTGCCATTTTACTAGTGTGACCGCACCTACGGATGGGGAACCGCAGGTGCGGGCCAACAGAAGCGGAAGAAAATCCGCAGAAGCGGAATTTGGGCAGCTCTGCGAGGGACCGCAGATGCGGAAGTGGGACAGCACCTGGGGAGTCGCAGGTGTGGAATTTGGACTTTAAGTAATTTTTTCGGAGGTGCGCACCTGGGATCGCTGGTGCGGGTCCGCAGTTGCGGATTAACTGGGCAGGAAGTATAAATATGTGCCCCCGCAAATTTTTGGCATTTCTCATCATTTTTGCATGAGGGTTGAGTCATTGTGAGAGCAATTTGGAGAAGGAATTCGAGGGTCTTCAGTGGAGGTAAGTTTCTCGGACTATAAACTCGATTCTATGTTTTTACATGACAGCTTAGGCTTGGAATTAGTGGATTAAATTGCATAAATTGGGGGTTTTAGGTTTGAGAAATCGAGACTTATAATTAAGGAATTTAGGGGTTGTTTGTGGTCGGATTTTGAAGCATTTTATTTGTGTAGACTCGGGAAAGGATGGGGATTCTTGTGATGCAATTTTTATCAAATTCCGAGACGTGTGCCCGAGGCTCGGGTTTGACCAATCCCGGGAATGGTGCCTAACAATTTATAGTTTTCGATTGGGCTTTGTTCCTTTAGCGTATATTGTTGATGTTAATATTGTTTTGGTTATATTCGGAGTAGTCGAGAGCCGATTAGAGAGGCAAGAGCATCGTGGATTAGTATTTGGGCTGAATTAAGGTAAGTTATGACTATAAATCTTGTCCTCAGGGTATGAAACACCAGACTTCGTATTTTCTCACTATTTTTAGAGTGGCGCACATGTCGGATTGCGAGTGGGTGGCGTGCACTGATATTTGGATGTGGACTTGGTCCTTTCCGCGGAAACTATTGACTTGCGTATCTTACTCTAAATCATATGTTAAATTGTGTTCTAAAACTATTACTATATTTGGGTTGTAATCCATGTTTGGGGCTTTGCGCCAACTTTTTTAGACCCCTTGGGGGATTTTTACTGCTATTTCCTCACCGTGTTGACTTATGATTTACACTCAGTCATATTATGCTTTATTGTTTTTCGAAACTCAACTTTATTTACACTATTTGGGTTATAAAATGATGTTTTGGGTCGAGGGGCTTACTGAGAGTTTCTGACTGAGTGAGGCCGAGGGCCTGATTGTAAGGATATGCAATTCCACGAGGTAGATTGATTTTTAGCGCTTGGGCTGAAGGAGCCCCTCCGAAGTCTGTACACACCCCAGTGAGCGCAGGTACCTACTTAGTGCGAGAGACGAGTGACTAGGAGGCATGAGTGACAGTGAGGTTGCCCAAGGGGCGATTTATGATTCATGTTTTTGGCCCGAGTGCTATTTGTGATTTATTTCATTTTACACTAAACTCTTCGGGTATTATTATTTATGAAATTGTTGGAAAACACATTTTTCAAAGGATTTAACTGAAATTGGCTTTTAAAGCACGTTGGTTTCATATATATATATATATATATATATATATATATATATATATATATATATATATATACTGTTGGAAAGAAAGGTTGTGCTTATTGTGAACTGATTATTTGGTCTTATGTATTTCTTACTGCTTAGACTTGATTTATTTTCATTACTACTGAGTTAGCATACTCACATTACTCCCTGCACCCCTATGTGCAGATACATGTGCTGGTACCAAGCGTTTGTCATCTATTTTCGTGTGAAGCTGGAGTAGGGACATAGAGGTAGTTGTTCAGCGTCCGCAGCGTCTCCGTTCACCTTTCTTATTTTGTACTTAGTTCTTCGTTCCGATATTTTGTATTATGACTGTAGGGTTATTTTGTACTACTCTTAGATGCTCATGACATGTTAGCTCCGAATCTTGGGGATGGTTGTAGACTGTTTAGCTGTTTTGTTTTTCTTAAAAGATTCAGAAAATTTTATAAGTTTATGAATGTTGAAAATGAGTTGGAAATTTCTTATAAGAATTGTAAATCTGTGATTGTTGGCTAGCCTAGTTCCACAATAGGCGCTACCACAGCCGGCTTACGATTTGGGGTCGTGGCAGTATCGCCTTTCCTTATTGAGACTAAGCATTGTCTGCTCTTCTTGCATGAGGCTAAGCATTGCCTCCGT
Source organism: Nicotiana knightiana (assembly GCA_005239525.1). Lineage (NCBI taxonomy): Eukaryota > Viridiplantae > Streptophyta > Magnoliopsida > Solanales > Solanaceae > Nicotiana > Nicotiana knightiana. The sequence goes on along the minus strand of ML418705.1, from coordinate 60,713 downwards.
AACTGCATAAGGCTAAGCATTGCCTTTCTTTGCATAAGATTAAATATTATCTCCACTACGCTATCTAAGAATCAACATTATCCTCTCTTCACCTAGGGCTATGCACTACCCTCATCTTACACAAGACTAAGCTTTGTCTTGTCACATGTTCGCATATGACCAAGCAACATATCTTTGCATTTCATGAGATGAAACATCGCCATCTTGTCCGAAGACGCCATAGTCTGAAAGCATCATCCTCATAGTCGGGAGACATCATGCCATGGCCCGAGGAACACTCAATATTGCAGATCATTATTCAAAGGTGTCATCGTCCGAAGGCACCATCCTCATGGCCTGAGTACACAATTTCATGGCCTGTGAATCTCTTATCATACGTTTCATAGCCCAGGATGTCATGGTCTAGGTATATCATCCTCACCATTCAAAGACGACATTCATGGACCAAAGGGAATTTGCATCATGTTTAAATTTTTGCAATAACCCATATATATTTGCATGCACCATGTTTTAAGTGTTGCAGGTAATCCGGGAATTAACCGTTCTACGAACGGGGAAATCTTCACTCTGGTTTCTGTTCACAAGGCGCACATTCTTCAATTGTTTCAAACGCAACCGACCATCAGCAATTTCCCACTTTTACTCTATGATCGTTCAAATATTTGCTCTGTGATACATCCATAACATTTCAAATTCACATTTATACTTAACATATATTCATGCGATAGTATCCTACCCAAAAACGTTTTCCGAAATGCGCGAACATTCCTACAACGACTTCATCAATGTCATTCACCGTCGGATCCACAACTACACGCGACTTGATTCTCATAACACCAGGGATATATAGGCAACTCAGGAACCAGGGTTTGACCGCCATTTTTCAAATCATTCCTCACTCAATTCGGTCAAAATTGGTCATCATTTTCTTTACCCGACAGTCCTTTCATCATTCCAAGGTAAAGAGGGGCAGTTGTTGATACCCAATTTTGCACTTATATTTTCCCAATATATATATACTATCAAAATACCATTTTTTGCATCATTATTTAGTTTACAAAATCTATACAAACATTTTTTATAATTAAAATTAATTTTCTCGCATTTAAATTACTTGAATATTTACTAATTACTCATTCAAATTATTATTTGTAACCATAATACATGTTTCAAATGTTTTTACTTCATTTTCTATAATTACATTAGTATTTTTAAACTATTTTCACAATCTTCCAATAATAGCCTACATTTTACAATTTTATTGCATTTGTCATTTTATTGAAGGTCAAAATAGTACCTTATATTTTTATAATCTTCTACTATTTTTTAGTAATATTAATTTGCATAAATGGCATTTTTATATTTTATTTTATCTACTTTTTATTAATTTATTTTTCCTTAATTATTTATTTCAAATCTGGCTCAAAATTAGGATTAATTTGGGACCAATTAAGGTCCAGATAGCCCCTTGGCCCAACAACCTCAGCAACTCAAGCGGCCTACTAAATCAACCCAGTCCAAAACCCAACTCATCTTGTTTAAATCACAACCTTTGATAAAAAATGATCAACATCTCACAACACTGCCCCCACACTCCTTGTATCCCTCACCCTAACCCTAATCCCCATTTTCCCTTAAGACTGCCGCCCCGTTTCCCTCCATCTATTCTCTCTTTTTCTCTCAAACCCTAGTAGTCGCCTCTTCTAGATCTCCCAACTTCGTTTCTAATATTGAATCTTTTCATGATTCCCCTTCCATATATGCTCGATACTTTTGTTACTTACACGATTTTGGTATTACTTGGTACTTGTCTATTTTTAGTAAGTACCAGACCTGGAATCATGTGGAATCCATCTTCAAGCTTCAATATTTATTTGGTATTCCAGCTATATACACTCATGGAAAGACGATATGAGGCCGACTCCCCAAGGTTTTTGGTTGAATCTTTGATTTCTGTCAACTGGGGTTTGTGATTTTCCCCTTTTCCTCACTGATTTTTTCAATTGCATGTGATATTCTTTCCTTTTTTGTATTTTAGTGATGATTTTCCTTGTTTGTTCGTTTAAATCTGCTACTATATAAAACCTACCCAATTCCCCTCTAAAAGAAGAAGTTATCACTGTTATTACTTTCCTCACTCACTCACCTTAATACTTGGCTCTTTGTCCGGATGAAAGCCAAGGCCATAGTATTAAACAACCTCCTCCGGTGCAAGCACTGCTCGGGGCCCTTACGAGGCTCTTGTTAACTTTGAAGCATCGGAGACCTAGGGTTCTTGCGAGTGAGCTCTTTACTATTCTTTTGCTCATATAATTTTGTTGTTGGTTAGTGCTTTTAATCCTTGCAATGTTAATTTTCTTTCTTTCCTTATACAAACCTATATGTGTTTGAATTCAATGAGTATGATTTAGTTGTGAATCCTTGATATTGCACTATTATGATAATCCTCAATACTCCTTTGTCATCCTATGATAGTTGAATGCATGAGATAGTTTACTGCTTTGTTCTTAGTTTGTGTTAGGCTAGTGTGTATTCTTGATTATTGCTCGAACTCTTTGATGGTTCTTTGTTTTCTTCTAAAATAATTTTTGTACCTCTAACATATGAATACGTTTCAGTTTTGAGCTTCAATACATGCCTATTTTGATATGAATCTGACTGTTGTGACTATATGTTGTTAGTTATACAATTTAATTCATACCTTGCTTTGGATACTACTACAACTCTATGAAAACCTCCCTCTACTTTGAATGAATCATTAAGTGTTGAGTGTTGTGTCTAATGGACTGGTCTTTGTGTACTAGCCACAACTGTATGGAAGACTGCTTTAAGGTTTACTCTAAACATGTTTCCTTGATATCTTGATCCTTAGCATCACTTAGGATTTTAAGATAAACATTCCATTTTCCCTCTTATGTATGTTAATGAGTAACTAACATACCCTTTTCATGTCCTAAGTTTCTATACTATGACCTATTCTCCATCATGTTAAGTTTTCATGATATTGGCAAAGCTACACCATTGGTATGTAATTATGATATTTGGGACATTATTAGAACTTTCATGCTAGAACTGTTATTATACTAGATTGACATTTTAAATCCTTCAAGTTGGTGCTCTATTCAAAATTTTTGTGGCATTGTGCACTCTTGTATGTTGAACCTATAATATTAGAAAAACCTGGTTCCCTTGCCTTTTTCAAAATTATTTCTGCCTAATATGCTAAGTGTTTGAACTTGTGATATCAACCATGTTCTTTGAGTTCTACTGATTTTCTTTGGTTTTATGTTCTTTGTTTAATCACCCCTGTTAAGTCTACTTCTAAAATATAAGTTCACCTCTTCAAATTCTATTACTTGATCATTGTTCTCTAACTCTCATTTGTTACCTACACTATTCTGAATCTACCACCCTTGGCCTGCTGAAAGTCAAGGCCATCAAAAATCTCTCTATTGACCTCCCTAGTATGAGCGTTGCTCAGGGTCCATTTTAGACCCTTGTGAACTCTGACACACTGGTATTTGGGTTTTTTTGGCCACTCTCTTTACTACTAGGACTTGGGCTATTTCTAACATGCAAACTGGTTTGTTTAAGTCGTATAGTAAATTTGTGATTGTTTGGATTTGGTCAGAGATCCTCTATTACTGTTGGGCTTGTGCTTATGGGCGCAGACCCATTTGGATCTGCGCATGCTGTTTGCGAAGAGGAGTTTGCTGAAAGACAAAGTCGATACTTGGTATCTTTTGGGCCTGTTGTAGGCCCACTATAGCTTCTTATATAATTTGTTTTCCTCATTTGGTGTGTAATAACTTTGTAATAAACAATTGAGGTGTTAGTAAAATTTGGGGACACAGGTATATTCTAATGTTTGCATAAGGGTAGAAAACATATCTATAGGGTTCGTATGACTCTCTCTTGTTATTTTTATCCAATCTGTCATATATGCTATTCAGATTTCCATGTACACTAGTAGAAATCATTCCATTAGGGAAATCACACACTCACATAACTTGTTTATTATCAAAGAATAAACTTAAGTACTCCATTTGTTCCCGTGTTTTACTACAACATGTTCATTATATATCATGACTATAGGAAAAAAATGTCAATGAATGCCTTTCCATTTGCTCAACTGCCCCTTCAATTAGCATAGTTGCAGCATTAGAAAACATGCCTATAGGATCATACTAGCTTATGTTCTACTGGTCTTCATCTAGATATCATGCCTATAGGTTCTTAATTAATTTAGAAGCTACTGTATCTCACATAGAAAAGATGTCTATAGGAACAAAGAGTTATAAAATCAGTTTTAACTGCCAATTAGTAGAACTTAGCTTAAATACTGCCACTCGGTTAGAAAGCATGCCCATAGGATTAAACACGAATTATTTTGAGCATTTCCAATAGTTTTCACTCCCCTTGTTGCATAGATCACTTAGATATCATGTCTAAAGGTTTAATAATTTATAATTTGTAGCCCCAACAACGTCACAACAATATTAGATTTCTTAAACTTGGCAGTTGTTTAGAGACCATGTATATGGGGCTTAATGACTTCAATCTACATCAGTTCTAATTTGTCTATTGCCTAACATCTAATGCAAAAAATATGTCTGTGTGCATTTATTGTCTAAGTGTGGAGGCTAACGTGAGCCCTTAACTGTCTTTACATGAAGTCTTACGTATTTTTTATGTCGCCTAGATTTTAAAATTTTGAGCAGCCTAAGTGAAGTGTAGAACAACACAAATAGAGGTCCAACTTCCTGGACAATAAGCATGGGACGAGTAGTGCACGCTAAGGTACGATTTAGAATTGAATTAGAACAACGACTTTAACATAGTAATCGGATAGCAGGAGATAATAGTCTGTGCCTGCTGAATAATATGAGTAACTCCCTACTTCAAGAGAGTTACGAACTAATATTTATGTTACGCGGGATGATCTTTTATGCTAAAAACGTTAGGACATCCCTTCTTTTCCTTCTTTATATGTTTAGTCATCGGATATAGACCTAATTGTTGTACCTTGTAATCCTTATTTCTCATTGTGTTGCAATAAATTTCTTTGACCCTTACTCTCTTTGTTTATCTTGCCTAGCTGTAATCCGCATAGTCCTGAGTTCAGCCGGGACCCACAGTTGTGGACCTCGAAGAGTGCCTAGCACCTTCTCCCTGAGGTAATTTGAACCCTTAGCCAATCTTTGGTGGTGTTGACTAGTCAAACAGTGTTATTTGCATGATAGGTGTCCTAACCCCCCATCTTCTATCCAAAAGAGTTTTAATATGTCAAAGCCCACTTTCGCGACAAAACAGGGTGCGATACCCACGATTGCAAAGAATTCAATTTAGGCCATTTTTAAAAAAGTCAACACCCAGTCCCGCTTGGTCGAAACTCGAAATTCCGACCAAAACCTAATTACCCATTAACCTTGATCCCGGTTATGTAATTTGTTTTGGAATCCAACCTTAATTTGAGGTCTAAATCCCCAATTTACCAAATCCCTAGTTTCTAACCCAAAAACCCCCAATTCCACCATTAAAAACCTTAGATTTTAAGTTTGAATCTTAGGAAAACTAGTGAAAGATTGAAAGAAATTAATTTAGCATCACTTACCAATGATTTGGGGAAGAAAAGTTCTTTAGAAAATCGCCTCTTGTGTTTTAGGTTTTGAAATTTTGAAGAATGGGAGAAGGAACCATCGCAAATGCGTAAAAGCTTCACACTTTTGCATTTTTCGCAAATGCGAAGAATAGTTCGCAAATGCAAACCCAGGCAAGGCCGCAAATGCGACCAAGTGATCGTAAATGCGAAGAGTACCCTTCCCCAGCTCCCATTGCAATTGTGAGAAATTGTTCGCAAATGCGAACTCAGTCCTCCTCAGCTACTCTTCGCAAATGTGATGAATAGATCGCACGTGCGAACCCAACAGTGGTCGCTAATGCGAAGCATGATCTCGCAATTGCGATATTAGAGGCCTACAACAACAAGTGAAGCATACCAGCAAATTTTCTAAGTCCATATTCACTCTGTAACATATCCAAAACTCACCCGAGACTTCGGGGCTCTAAACCAAAAGTGCACACGAGTCTAAAAACATTATATGGACTTGCTCGCACGATCAAATATCCAAAATAACACCTAGAACTATGAATTGAACACAAAATCAAATGAAATTTTAAAGAAAACTTTTAAATCGCTATTTTCACAATCAGACGTCCGAATCACGTAAAACCAACTTCGTTTTTCATCAAATTTCACCGACAAATCATAAATATGGTATTGGACCTATACCGGGTTCTGCAACAAAAACAAGGACCCGTTATCCAAAAAGTGAACTTTGGTCAACCATTTCAAATTCAATAAACCGTAATTATCAAATTTCGGCAAAGTCCGATATCTCGGGCTAGGAACCTCCGATTTTGATTTCAGGCATCCGTTTACCAAAAATATTAGCTGTAGTCAACTCAAATGAATTTTTTAGGCAAAATTTCTTAGTTTTATCAATTTTTAACATAAAATCTTTTTGGAAAGACGTCCGGACTGCGCACACAAATCGAGGAAGGCTAAAATATGATTTTTAAAGCTTCGGATAACAAAATTAGGTTTGAACATGAGATGACCTATCAGTTCATCACATTCTCCACCTCTAAAATAACCGTTCGTCCTCGAAAAGACATATAAAAGTACCTAGACTGGTGAAAAGCGGGGGATATCTACTCTGCATTTTCGACTCGGACTCCCAAGTAGCTGCCTCAATGGGCTGACGTTTCTAACTCACTCGAACTGAAGGATAACTCTTTGATATCAACTGACGAACCTGTCGGGCTAGAATAGCCATCGACTCCTCCCCATAAGTCAAATCCTTATGCACCTGGACTGAGCTTAATGTAACACGTGGGAAACATCTCCGTGTTATTTTTGGAGCATGGACACATGGAACACTGGATGAACTGCTGATAACCCCGAAGGCAACGCAACCCTGTAAGTCACCTCTCCCACTCTCTCAAGAATATCAAAAGGTCTGATATACCTAGGCCCTGCTTTCCAAACGTCATGACACCCTTCATGGGTGATACCTAGAGAAACACTCTCTCCCCCACCATGAATGCAACATCACCAACTCTACAGTCAGCCCAACTCTTCTGCCTGGACTGGTCTGTACGAAGTCGATCCTATCCAAGGAATCTTGTAATAGATATGTGCTAAAAAACCGAGCCTCTCCCGGCTCGAACCACCAACTGGTGACCGACACTGCTTACCGTATATTGCCTCATAGGGAGCCATCTGAATGCTTGACTGGTAGCTGTTGTTGTAGGCAAACTCTGCAAACGGACAGGAATTGATCCCACGATCATCCGAAGTCTATAACACATGCGCAGAGCATATCATCCAATATCTGAATAGTGCGCTCAGAATGTCCGTCCGTCTGAGTATGAAACGATGTGCTCAACTTAACACGCGTTCCAAACTCATTATGTACTTCCCTCCATAAGTGCAAGATGAACTATCTACCTCAATTAGAAATGATAGAAACGGTCACACCATGAAGAAGGACGATCTCGCAGATATAAATCTCTACCAATCGCTCCGAAGAATAGGTAACTACCACAAGAATGAAATGCACTGACTTTGTCAGTTTGTCCACAATGACCCAAACAACATCAAACTTACTTTGAGTCCATGGGATACAACAACGAAATCCATAGTGATACGCTCCCACTTCTACTCAGGAATCTCTATCTTTTGAAGCAAACCACCGGATCTTTAATGCTCGTACTTCACTTGCTGACAATTTAGGCACCGAGCTACATAAGAAACTATATCCTTCTTCATCTCTGCCACCAATAATGTTGTCGCAAGTCCTGATATATCTTTGCGGTGTTTGGATGAATATAATATCGAGAACTGTGGGCCTCTTCAAGAATCAACTCACGAATCCATCCACATTAGGCACACAAACACGACTGGGCTCTGAAATATCCAACCACACAAACTGGAATGCCAAAGCTTGAATATCTGATGCTAGCGGCCTCTCACCGACTACAATGAATACAAGGTTGAACATACTCACTGCCTTTCTTCTCAATGCATCGGCACATTGGCCTTCTAGGAATGATTCCAGATAATGATATCATAGTCTTTCAATAGCTCCAACCACCTCCTCGGCTGCGGGAGTAGATCAAGATATGGTCAATAAACACAATCATAAAGGATTCCAAATAAGGCTTGAACACTCTGTTCATCATATCCATGAATGTTGCTAGGGCATTTGTCAACCCAAAGGACATCACCAAAAACTCATAATGCCCGTACCGAGTCTGAAAAGTTGTCTTAGGGACCCGGATGCCCTAACCCTCAACTGATGATATGCAGACCTCAAATCAATCTTGAAAAACACCTTGGTACCTTGAAGCTGATCAAATAAGTCATCAATCCTTTGAAATGGATACTTGTTCTTGATGGTGACATTGTTCAATTACCGATAATCTATGCACATCCTCATCGATCCATCATTTCCTCCCAAACAACACAGGTGCACTCCAGGGCGAGATGGTAGGTCTAATGAAGCCCTTGACACGCAAATCCTACAACTGTTCCATCCATTCTTTCAACTCTGGTAGTGTCATGCGGTATTGCAGAATAGAGTTGAGCTGAGTGTCCGGAGCCAAATCAATACATAAATCAATATCCCTGTCGGGTGGCATTTCCGGCAGGTGTGCAGGATATACCTCTGGAACTCACAAACAACTGGCACATAATCCATGGAATGAATCGCAGTATTAAAATCACAAACATAAGCCAAATAAGCTAAACACCCTTTCTCGACCATAAGCCGAGCCTTCATATAAGAGATAACAATGCTGGTAGAATGGCAAGAAGTCCCCCTCCACTTTAATCGAGGCAACCAAGGAAAGTCTAAGGTCACCGTCTTTGCGTGACAGTCCAATATAGCGTGATAAGGTAACAACCAATCCATACCTAGTATAACATCAAAATCAACCATATCGAGAAGTAGAAGATCTACACTAGTCTCAAGACTCCCAATAGTGACCACAGATGAACAATAAACACGATCTACAACAATAGCATCCCCCACATGTATGGAAACATATACAGGGGCAACCAAAGAATCACAAGGCACAACCAAATATGAAGCAAAATAAGATGACACATAAGAATAAGTATAACCCAGATCAAATAGAATTGAAGCATCTCTATTGCAAATTGAAACGATAAATGTAATAAAGGCGTCATCTTACTAAGCCTCAGACCTAGCAGGAAAAGCATAGCATCGGGGCTGGGCTCCACCATTCTGAACTAAATCTCTAGGACGACCCATGGCTGGCCGGCCTCCACCTCTAGTGGCCCGACCTCCACCTCTAATGGTCGGACCACCACCTTTGGTTGCTTGACCACTACCTCTAGCTCGCTGAGCGGGCGGTGCAGTACCTAGTGTCGGGACCATGGTACGATAACCCTGATTCTATGAACTGCTCGATGCACGAGGGCAAAATCTAGCAATGTGCCTCGGATCACCACAAGTATAACAAGACCTCGGCTGTTGTGGCTGCTGGTCGTGAAACTGACCATGTCAACCTGAGTAACCGCCCTGATAACTTTGGAGTAGAGGTGCACTGGTAGGAGCTTGTGGTGCGTTGTAGGCTAGCTTATCAGAATAATGCATTTGAGGACCACGACCACCTGGAGCACGGTGACGCCTCGAGTGTTGGATGAAACGGCCTTGGAGGATGGCCCTTACGAAAAGTAACCCTGCCTCCAGATCAGGCACCACTGAACCCACTGGAATGACGAGGTCTGTTTTCAGACCCTTGAGCTCCCTGAGCAAGAACCACCTCGACTCGCCTGGCGACATTGGCCGCCTCCTAAAAAGAAATTTCACTCCCAGTCTCCTTAGTCATGTACAATATGATAAGCTGAGAAAGTTCCTCAATAAACCTGCTCACCCTCTCTCTCTCTCTCGGCAGGAAGTAGAAGAAGAGCATGGCAGGAAAAATCCACAAAATGTATCTCATACTGAGTAACAATCATACTGCCCTGCTGAAGACGCTGAACTGATGGCGATGCTCCTCTCTACAGTGTATTAGGGAGAAAATTCTCTAGGAAGAGCTGAGAGAACTGGTCCCAAGTAAGAGTAGGCAACCCCGCTGGTCTGGTCAACATATAATCTCTCCACCATTTCATGGCGGAACCAGTCATCTGAAATGCAGCAAAATCGACCTCATTGGTCTCCACTATACCCATGTTCCGCAAAACCTCATGACAGCTGTCAGGATACTCCTGGGGGTCCTCTGAAGATACACCGCTGAAGTTAATGTGAAAGAGCTTGGTGAACTTGTCCAATCTCCACAAAGCCTCAGAGGACATAGCTGGCCCCTCACCGGCCTGTGTTGCAACAACTAGCTGAAATGCTTTGATTGGTTGAGCTGCTGGAGTCTGATACTAGGGAGTCATCTTCTCCGGAGTGTGAGTAGCAAGAGTCTGTGCCCCTCCGCTTGCTTGAGAGACGGCTGGTACCGTGGGAAATGCGCCAGTCAGGTCCACTCTCCATAAGACCCACCAAACATACCAAAGCATCCTGAAGCACTGGGGTGGCAATGAACCCCTCCGTGAAGGGCTTGCCGCAATCGCGAAGCAGCGGCTCAAATAGCCTACCGTTCGCGAAGGCTTATACCCTCCAGCCTACGCGTTCGCAAGCCGTGTGCCATAATCGTGAAGAGTACATGCAAGTCCTAAAACACAATACGAGCTTAGTCGAGCCCTAAAATCACATCAAACAATATCAAAAACACGAATCGCACCCCAATTCAAGCATATTGAAACTATGAAATTCCAACTTCTACAAACGACGCAAAAATCTATCAAATCACGTCTGATTGACCCCAAAGTTTGCACAAAAGTCACAAATGACACCACAGACCTACTCCAACCTTCAAAACTCTAAGAAGAATAAATGCAAAGATACCTAGATAAGTTGCAGGTAGTTTTACATCAGTTCAAGGAGTGGACATTACGACACGTACCTTGGGACCAAAATAGTGAGGTTGATGCCCTTGCTAACTTAGGGTCATTGGTTGAAGACAACAAGCTTAATTCAGGGGTAATAGTGCAACTCATGATATCGGAGGTGGAAGAAGGTCATGCCAAGATAAACTCTACAAGCCTGCCTTGGGATTGGAGAAATAAATACGTAGAATATCTGAAGAATAGTATGTCGCAAATGGCGCGCAAATGCGAAGATCGAAAATGCAAAGCCCTTCACACATCTGCATTTTTCGCAAATGCAAAGAATAGTTCGCAAATACGAACACATGCAAGACCACAAATGTGGCCAAGCAATAGCAAATGCAAATATTACACCTCCCCAGCTCCTATCGCAATTGTGAGAAATTATTCGCAAATGTGAACTCTAGCCTCCCCAGATACTCTTCGCAAATGCGTTGAGTAGATCGTAACTGCGAACCCAACTAGTCACATATGAGAAGCTTGATCTCGGAATTGCAAGATCGGAGGCCTTTAACAAGAACTGAAGAACACCAGCAAATTTTCTAAGTCCAAATTCACTTAGTAGCCTATCCGAAACTCACTCGAGCCCTTGATACTCTAAACCAAAAGTTCACACTAGTCTAAAAACATCGTACGAACTTGCTCGCACGATCAAATCGCCAAAATAACACCTAGAACTACGAATTGAACACCAAATCAAATGAAATTTTCAAAAAAAACTTTGAAATCGCTATTTTCACAACTGGACGTCTGAATCTCGTCAAACCAACTCAGCTTTTCATCAAATTTCACCGAAAAGTCATAAATGTGGTATTGGACCTATACCGAGTTATAGACTCAAAATACGGAACCCTTATAAAAAAGTCAACTTTGGTCAAACAGTTCAAATTCAATAAACCTCTAAATATCAAATTTTTGACAAAGTTCGATATCTCGGGCTAGGGACCTCCGATTTCGATTTTGGGCATATGCCCAAGTCTCAAATCGCGATACGGACCCATCAGAACCGTCAGAACACGAATTTGTGTCCGTTTACCCAAAATATTAATCGAAGTCAACTCAAATAAACATATTAGGTAAAATTTCTTATTTTTATTAGTTTTTAACATAAAAGCTTTCCGGAAAGACATTCGTACTTCACACGCAAATCGGGAAAGGCTAAAATATGATTTTTAAGGCTTCAGAGTACATAATTATGTTTTAAAACATGCGATGACCTATAGGGTAATCACAAATTATTATTTCCCAATTATTAAAGAATAACTAACAGTGCTTTTAAGAATATAAATTTGTGAGAAAGAGAAAGAAAATGGTTGGCAAGTAAATACCATTGATGATTTTGCAAACATAAAGATATAAAAGCTCAATATTAGATCGATCTTTCTACTCTTTGAAGATAAAATTTTTAGTGGATAAAATTATAATTATAAGTTCCTAGAGTTCTAGAGATATATTGGATATCAATGAACCATTTGGTAGAAAAGTAATCGTTTGGTGATTTCTGTCAAGTACTATCAGTAGTTCCAAAATCGATGAAAGAAAAAACTGTAAAAGCTAGCTTGCAAAAATTATACGTATATCCTCGAATTAAAAAAAATCAAACTAAAAAGAAATATAAAAGTAAGAATAGATCTAACATTCAGTGACTTCTTGCTTCTAGTCGAAAACAAAAAAGTGCATCCAATAAATGATGGTTTGGTTCTTCTAGAACATTTGGTTATCAACCCCAATAATAATAATAGCGCATTTAATAAGAAAAATTATTTCCATCATTAGATTAAATGCTATATCGGCAACGAGTCCAATGGAATTTTAAAATAATGATATTTATGAGACGCATGCGCTATACCGTCGAGTATTGCTTGTGAAGCAGCCACAACTCGTTGTAGGTCCTCTCCAACCAGTACAATCGAGTAGATTTCACTCCTTCACTTGAAATGTGCGGTTGGTTTACCTAACGCATGGCTTATTGCCCCCACATTTTATGAAATACAAGATGCTTATTGAATTATAAGAAAGCTATTTCCACTTAGACAATTTTATATATTCAATATCTTCCTCTACCTCTATATCAACTTCAGAGCTTCTGTTTGTGAGGTAAGCTTGAGACATGAACTTTATGTTATGGGTGTAACGACTGCCCTGCTGTCTCCGTCATGGACCCGGTGAAATTGAATTCTCCTTGAAGATGCGGAGTACCAACGGCTAGACGTGCTCCTGTATAAGGATCAAGGTATTGTAATGTAGTAGGGAAGTCCGCCCTTTCAGCTACCACAAAAGTCTATTCCACCGCTCCCCCTTTCCTGTAAAGTAGTTACTACCTCGCCACAGAAGATGTTTTTTGCGTAAAACAAACGAGTCACACACTAAGCATAGAAATTATATCAAATGGTCAATCGAATTTTTATTCAACCTTATAGAATTAAGAAGTATAAATGTTCCCCCTGATTGATTAGAAAAGAATGAATTTGTCTTCTTTTTTTTCAATTATTGTATAGAAGGGAAAGACATGTAGTAACATATCAAACAAGGGCGAGCAGTATAAGCCCTTCTCCGGCCTGGGAAAAATAGAGGAGGAGTTACGGGGCATAAAACAAAAAATACGTCGATCAGGCATACTATGTGTAACGATTCCCCCATTCACGACAAATAATAAATAAAAAGAGAAAAAGAAAAGCCATTCCATTTCGACAAAAGACCCACACACAAGTCCTCCAATCGTCTCAGAAGAGAAAACTAAGCTCAGACGAATTACAACCCGCCTCGACCCCTCCTTAGTGACTTTGGTCATGAAAGGGTGCATATTTATTCTTCATGGTCTACGGGTCTCATTTGAACGGCTCGCTGCCTATTTGGTTAGATTTTTTGTTTTGATTCCATTGTTACTGTATTCGTATCGAAGAGATGTGACAAAGTTACTCCCGGTAATTATATTGAAGCACATATTGGACAAGAAGATTCTATTTTAGAGAAAAGGCACCAGATTAGGGGGTGGACCCCATCTGCTATCAACTATTCACCCATTTTTAAGTATGAATCAAAATCGAGCTAACGGAAATTTTTGAGAATATTTCATTGTTCCTAGATGGGTATAAACCCATGTTTGAATTCTTTGAATGGAACAAGATAAAGTTGGGTCGAATGAATAAATGGATAGGACGCGGAGCATGAATAAAGTTGATTTTTTCGTGGGTACTCGGTCCAAATATTAAAATCTTTGTCATATTTTGAACCATTCATGAACATCACATAAAAAATGAGGTTGGACAGTCAGGGTTGGAGAAGGGTAATGACTCGTTCTTAGTTAGAATGGGATTTATTTACCTTGAAAATGGTAATTACAATTATATTTGATTTTGTGGTTCTAAAAATACGTGATCTATTTTAAGACCAGTTGTTTAGGCAGTAGATGCTAGGTGATAAGTGATAAAGCGAGATAAGAGCGAAGGATAACGAGATTTTGCAAACCGATCAATAGAGAGATAGGGTCTAGAGCTTAGTCGGAATGGGCCTCGAGGTTGAGCTCAAAAGCTTGACAAGGGGTTGTCGAGAATGATATAACAGTATTGAAAGCCCCGAAGATGGCCTCTTTATGATTACTAACGAGTAATAAATGAAGAACAATTAATGAACACAATAAATGAAAGACAATAAATCAATGAAACAATTGTAGAGAATGTTCTTGTTCTTGTGTTGAATATCATGTGTCTTACAAAATGACAAGGGTCATCTTTATTATGAGGGGGAATCCCAACATAGTACATGTGTAATTATTACAAAGACAAATGGTTGGTACATCCATTTAATGCCACGGTACGTGTCTGTACTATTTTGCGTACTTGGTCATGTCACGACCAAAAATCGTATCTCAGGTCGTGATGGCGCCCAACACCTGGGGTGAGGCAAAGCCAATAGTTTATTTACTAGTGAAATTTCTTTATTTGATAAAACATCCCCACACTTACCAAATTTTTATGCTTAAAACGTTTAAGTGGAAGCGGATAAATTAGCCAACTTAAATAAATGTAGCCACACAGATCATGACCCAACATATACAGTTCAAAAAATATAAAGTCCACTATGTGTGTGCCACGAACTAGTGTCACAAGTCTACAGGCGAACTAGTAGAATATGAAAAAGATGAAATAAACTGTTCTACTGTCTGAAAGAGGTAGGCAGAAATAAACAAAAGATAACTCCATAGTGCTGCTGAGAATCTCCAAGGGAAGCAACTCACCGTGAAGTTAGGTCCAGAATATACTCTCAGGGTCAAGCTCCGGTCTGGTAACCAGATGCACCAGCCTCAAGAACTGTACAATTAAGTACAAAAGCATAGCTTAAGTACATAAACAGATATGTACCGAGTGAGTATCCCGCCTAACCTCGAAGAAGTAGTGACGAGAGGTCGACGTGATACTTACTAGGGTCAGACAATATGAAATGAATACAGGCTAATCACTAATAGCAGTAATGAACAGTAATAACGAAATAAGCATCATATAACATTCTCTAGTACCCTCACGCCATCCTTTTCCATGGCATACAAGCTGTTTAACCTTCATTCTTCCATAAAATCAATAGTTACAATTACAGGCTTCTCATAAATTACCAAACATATAACATGCTATGAACGTACGACTGTTACGACGTGAAAGTAAATGTGCATGTCGAGGGTCGAACGGCCCGAACTATAGATGCATCTATCTTCCCCGCTCGCGAATCGAACATGCGACACGGTTAATATAATACTAAGACTATCCCGCTCACGAATCATTCATGCGACTCGGGTTAATATCATACTAGGACTACCCCGCTTGTGAATCATTATGCGACTCGGGTTCCCGTATAAGTACATAATTAGCAGGAGATTCTAAGTAAATTTGCAGGGAACATACTAACAGGATGAGAATTTAATAATGTCAACTTCAAAGCATAACTTCTTAGGCCTTCACATGTGAAATTCGAGGATGTTAGATTACTTATACCATATGCAAGATCATAGATATACACATAAAGCATGCTTGTGAGTCCTAAACTACCCGACAAGGCATAATAGTAGCTACGCACGGGCTCTCATCACTTCGTGCGTGCGTAGCCCCTGCAAATAAGGACAAACAACCATTTATAATCACCTATTGGGGCAATTCCCTCTTAGAAGGTTAGAAAGGAGACTCGCCTCGTGTCGAACCTACTCTCCGGGTCAAGAACGCGCCCAAAACTTCAAACTCGCCACCTAAGGACTCGAAACAAGCCAAATGTTACATAAATACATCAATTTATGCTCAAAAGTATGGAATTTCCCTACTTAATTAACCAATTTAGCCTACTTTGCAATATCTCAAAATACACCCCCAGGCCCATGTGCTCGAATTTCGGAAATTTTCGAAGGAAACACTTACCCATAATCTAAGGATCATTAATATATAGTTTTTGTAGGATTCCATGGAAAATTTC
This sequence comes from Nicotiana knightiana, assembly GCA_005239525.1. Taxonomy (NCBI): domain Eukaryota; kingdom Viridiplantae; phylum Streptophyta; class Magnoliopsida; order Solanales; family Solanaceae; genus Nicotiana; species Nicotiana knightiana. The sequence continues at coordinate 44,233 of ML418705.1, read as the reverse complement.
TTGGAAATTCTCCCATTTTCCATAAATCATAGGTTTTTACTCTAACCTATGATTTTCCACCAATTAGTGTGTTAATCTACATAAAAATTCAAGTATTCAACTTAAATTATAATAGGAATCACTTACGTCTCAGTTGCTAGGTGAAATCTCCTCTTAGAAAGCTCCCAAAATCGCCACAAATGAAGAAAAATGGTTAAAATGGGTCTAAGTCCCGTTTAAAACTAACACTGCCCAACTGCCCTTTGTGTGTGATCGCAGCTGAGGCAGTGCAATCGCAGAAGCCAATAGCCAGGACCCCCTGAAAGTCTACTGTGCGATAGCGGAAGGGGACTTGCGAACGTAGAGAACCAAACTGGTCCAGGCCACAAATCACCCTTGTGCGAACACAGACAGACACATGCGATCGCACAGGGAATTTCCCCATACCCTGCCAACTCCTTCTATGCGATCGCATTAATGCACCCGCGATCGCACTGAAGGAAACCAGTCAGTAAAAATCTGGCGTTTTGAATTTAACTCCGAGGGATCCGAAACTCACCCGAGCCACTCGGGACCCCGTCCAAAGGCACTGGCAGGTATGTATTCATGATACGGACTCGCTCAAATTTTAGGAACGTGAAAAACAACAACGAAACTAAGAATTAGACCCAAAACAAAATTGAATCAAACTTTGAACTTAAAGTTCTAGAATTCGCTTTCAATGCGCCGAACTGACCCATACTACTCGGAATGACACCAAAATTTGCAAGAAAGTCATAAATGACATAACAGACCTATTCCTTGTCTCGGTATTCCATTTAGACCTTGATAACACAAAAACACATTCCAAACCAAATTTCAAACTTAAGGAAACTCTAATTTCGATATTGGGCGCCGAAACGCCCCCGAGTCATCCAAAACCTATTCCGAACATACGCCCAGGTCCGAAATTATTATACGAAGCTACCGGAACCATCAAAACTCGATTTCGAGGTCGTTTACTCAAGATGTTGACCGAAGTCAAACTTAGCCTTAAAGGCCAACCTCAAGGAACCAAGTGTTCCTATATCACTTTAAACACTTCTGAATCCCGAACCACCCATCCCCGCAAGTCATAAATCATAATAAGCCGCTTTGGGAAGTCTCATTTAGGGGAAAGGGGTCCTAATACGCAAAACTACCGGTCGGGTCGTTACAGTCTCCACCTCTTAAAAAAATGTTCATCCTCGAACGGGTCTAGAATCATACTTGAAGCATTGAATAGGTGTGGGTATCTGCTCCGCATGTCATCTTATGACTCCGAAGTCGCCTTCTCGACTGGCTGGCCCCTTCGCTGGTCTTTTACAATAGAAACTCTCTTAGATCTCAACTGGCGATCCTGCCTATCAATGATAGCAACTGACTCGTCCTCGTAGCCCAACTTCTCATCCAACTGAATAGTGCTGAAATCAACCACGTGAGAGAAGTCAGCATGGTACCTCCAGAGCATGGATATATGAATGACTGGATGAACTCCTGATAACCTGGGAGGTAAAGCAAGGTCATAAGCAACCCCTCCAACTCGCTTCAATACTTCGGAAGGACCTATAAACCTTAGGCTGAGTTTGCCCTTCTTCCTGAACCTCATAATACCCTTCATCAGCGATACATTCAACATAACCTTATCTCCCTCCATAAATCATACATCATGCGCCTTCTGATCCGCGTAACTCTTCTGTCTAGACTGCATTGTGCGGAGCCTCTCCTGAATCAACTTCACTTTCTCCAAAGCATCTCTCAGCAGGTCGGTGCCATATAACTTAGCCTCGCCAGGCTCAAACCACACGATAGGAGAACGAGATCGCCGACCATATAAAGTCGTCCTCCAATATCAGAACTGTCCGCTCCGACTGACCATCAGTCTGAGGGTGAAATGTTGTGCTGAGATCTATCTGGGTGCCCATCTCACTATGCAATGCTCTCCAGAAATGCAAGGTGTATTGAGGACCTTGATCTGATATAATGGACACGGGCACATTGTGCAACCGGACTATCTCCCGAATGTAGATCTGGGCCAACCTCTTTGAAGTATAAGTAGTAGCCACTGGAATGAAATGCGCCGATTTGGTCAATCTATCCACAATTACCCAAACTGCGTCAACCTTCACAAAGTCCGAGGCAACCCCAACCACGAAGTCCATAGTGTTGCGCTCCCACTTCCACTCAGGAATAGACATCTGCTGAAGTAGGCCTCCTGGCCTCTGGTGCTCACACTTAACCTTCTAGCAATTAAGACACCTAGCCACATGCCCCACAATGCCTCCACCACTAATGCTGCTTCAAATAACGATACATCTTTGTTGTACCAGGATGAACAGAATACCGAGAACTATGTGCCTCCTCTAGAATCCTCCCCCCCAGGCCATCAACATTAGGAACACATAAATGGACCTGAAGTCTCAGAAAACCATCCTCGCCAATAGTAACCTCCTTGACGCCACCTTGAACCACTGTCTCCCGAAGCTCTGCCAAGCACGGATCATCAAACTGCCAAGCCTTAATTTCACCCAATAACGAAGACTGAGAAAACACATGTGCTAGAACTCGACAAGGCTCTGAAAGGTCTAATCTCACCAGGTGATTAGCCAAGGACTGAATGTACAAGGCAAGAGGTCTCCCCTCTGCTGCAATATAATCCAAGCTACTCATACTCTCCGCCTTCCTGCTCAAAGCATTTTCTACCACATTCACCTTGCCCGGATGATAAAGAATGGTGATGTCATAATCCTTTAGAAACGCATGCCACCTACGCTACCTCAAATTAATATCCCTCTGTTTGAACAAGTGTTTTAAGCTGCGGTGATCCGTATAAACCTCACAGGACACCTCACACAAATAGTGCCTCCAAATCTTAAGACCATGAACAATCACCGCCAACTCTAAATCGTGCACATGATAATTCTTCTCATGAACCTTCAGTTGGCGTGAAGCATAAGCAATAACTCTCCCTTCTTGCATCAGCACACTCCCCAAGACAACGTGTGAAGCGTCGCAATATACTGTATACATCCCAGAACCGGAAGGCAATATTAGAACTGGTGCTGAGGTCAATACTATCTTGAGCTTTTGTAAGTTCACCTCACACTCATCGGACCATCGGAACAGGGCATTCTTCTGAGTCAATCTAGTCAATGGGGCTGCAATGGAAGAGAATCCCTCCACAAATCGCCGGTAGTAGCCTGCTAGACCCAAGAAACTCCTGATCTTTGTAGCTAAAGTAGGATGTGGCCAACTCTGAACTACCTCAATCTTCTTAGGATCAACCTCGATACCCTCTATGGATACCACATGTCCCAAGAATGCCACGGAATCTAACCAAAACTCGCACTTGGAGAACTTAGCCTATAGCTTATGTTCTCGCAAAGTCTAGATCACCACTCTCAAATGTTGCTCATGCTCCCCCAGGCTACGTGAGTAAACCAAAATGTCATCAATGAAGGTAATAACAAAAGAATCAATGTATGGCCTGAACACCATGTTCCTCAAGTCCATAAATGTTGCTGGGGAATTAGTCAAGCCAAAGGACATCACCAGGAACTCATAATGGCCATATCTCGTACGAAAAGCAGTCTTTGTAACATCTGAGGCCCGAATCCTCAACTGATGATATCCCGATCTCAAATCAATCTTAGAAAACACCCGAGCACCCTGCAACTGGTCAAACAAATCATCGATGTGTGGCAATGGATACTTGTTCTTAATGGTGACCTTGTTCAACTGGTGGTAATCAATACACATATGCATAGTCCCATCCTTCTTCTTCACAAATAAAACTAGGGCACCCCACGGCGATACACTCGGCCTGATAAACCCCTTAGATAACAACTTCTCCAGTTGCTCCTTTAACTCCTTCAACTCTTTCAGAGCCATATGGTACGAAGGAATAGATATAGGCTGGGTGCCTGGAGCTACATCAATCCAGAAATCAATATCACGATCTAGAGGCATGCCTGGAAGGTCCGAAGGAAATACACCAGCAAACTCTCAAACAACTGGCACTGATCAATCGTCGGAGACTCGGCGGTGGTGTCCCGCACATAAGAAAGATAGGCTAGACAACCCTTCTCGACCATATGTCGAGCCTTCAGGAATGAAACAACCCGGCTGGCTCCACTAACTGAGGAGCCTCTCCACTCCAGCCTAGGCGACTCAGGCATGGCTAAAGTAACTGTCTTGGCATGGAAATCTAGCACGATATGATAAGGAGATAGCTAATCCATGCCTAGAATAACCTCAAAATCAACCATGTCGAGCAATAGAAGGCATGCTCGAGTCTCGAACCCACAGAAAGTGACGACAAAAGATCGATAGATCTGGTCTACCACCACAGAATCTCCCACATGAGTGGACACACATATAGGAGAACCCAAGGACTCGCGAGGAACATCCAGGAAATGAGCAAACAAGGTTGAAACATAAGAATAGGTGAATCCAGGATAAAATAACACTAATGCCTCTCTACCACATACTGAAATAATACATGTGATCACGGCGCCTGAGGCCACTTCATCTGATATGGCCGGAATAACATAGAATCTAGCTGGAGCACCGGAAGACTGAGCTCCGCCAGAGTGAACAGGAGCTAAATGACCTCCCCATGATTGGCCTCCACATTTTAGACGATCCCTGCCGACCTGTCCCCCACCTCTAGGTGGCTTGACTGCTGGTGCTAGACTCATAGGCTGATAACCCTGCTGCACTGCCTTGCCCCAAAACCTGGGACAAGACCTCCTGAATGGCCAGAATCCCGCACTAATAACATCTCCCCGGAGGCATGGCCTGCTGCCTTGAAGAAGAACCCTGGATAACTGGAGGACGGTGAGAACCCTCTGGCACAACACTGAAGTAAGGTCTCACTGGAGCACCACGAGGAGGTGGTGGTGGGGGTGTTGACTATGGGGGCCTGTTGGGCTGACCCTTACCAAAGTGACCTCTGCCCCTAGCTGGGGCACCTCAGAAATCCCCGGAATATCTGGCTTTCTTATTCTGCGGTGCCTGCTCTCTGATCCTCGACCGATAACCCTCGATCCTATGAGCAATCTCCACTACCAGTTGATAATGGAGTCCCCATTTCCACCTCTGAGTCCATGTTGGCCCTAATGCCGGGATGTAACCCGTCTACAAATCTCCGCACTCTCTCAGCATTGGTAGTAGTATCATGGGTGCATGGCGAGACAACTCTGAAAATCTAGCCTCATAATCTGTCACTAACATCTGTCCCTGCTCCAGTTGCTCAAACTGATACCGCAACTCTTCCTTCTCAGAGGGTGGGATATATCTGTCTAGAAAAATCTGAGTGAACTGCTCCCAAGTAATAGGAGGATAATCTGCTGGCCTGCTGAGAATATAGGACTGCCACAATCTGCGAGCTCTGCCCTCTAACTGGAAGGTAGTGAAGTCCACTCCATGGGAACCTAATATCCTCATATTGTGGAGCATGTCCCTGCACCTGTAAACAAAATCCAGTGCATCCTCGCCTCACTCACCCCCGAAGACTGGAGGGTGAAATCGAGTCCGTCTATCAAATAACTTCTGCGGATCACCGTCCGCAGCTGGTCTGGGCTAAGGTGCTGCTTCTACAGGCTGAAATCCACCCACGGGCAGTGTATCGGGGTATGATATAATGCTGCTGCATGAACTGCAGCCTGGGCGGTAGGAGTCTGGGCCGTCCCTCCCGCGTGGGATGTGGCAGGATCTGCTGGAAAAAAACCAGCCTGGGACATAGTGTCCATAAACTGCATCATACATCCCATGATCTCCTACAAGTCTGGCGCCTTCATAAAGTCCACTGGAGCCTACTCCTCTATGGTAGGATCCTGGGGTGGTGGTGCAACCGGAATAGCTCTAGGATGCCCTCGTCCCCTACCTCGGGCCGGTGCCCTCCCCCGGCCTCGGACATCGGATGTACGTGTCATCACCATCTGCGAGAGAATAGAAGAATGAGATTTAGTAAATCATCAACTTCACGATAGAACATGAATAACGAGAGGTTTCCTAAAACCCTATAGCCTCCTAAAGAAAATACATACATCTTTGTATCGATCTGCAAGACTCTATTAGGTTTCCCCGTGACTTGTGACACCTACGTGAACCTAGAGCCCTGATACCATGTTGTCACGACCCAAAATCCTAACTCATGCAGTGATGGCGCCCAACACTTGGGGTCAGGCAAGCCAACAATTTATTTACTAGTGAAATTTCCTTTATGATAAAACATCCCCACACTTACCAAATTTTTAAGCTTAAAACGTTTAAGTGGAAGCGGATAAATTAGCCAACTTAAATAAATGTAGCTACACGGATCATGAAAAAACATATACAGTTTCAAAAATATAAAGTCTACTATGTGTGTTCTAGGAAGTAGTGTCACAAGTGTACAGGCGAACTAGTAGAATATACAAAAGAAGAAATAAATTGTTCTAATGTCTGAAAGAAGTAGACAGAAATAAACAAAAGATAGCTCCATAGTACTGCTAAGAATCGCCAAGGGAAGCAGCTCACCGAGAATATACTCTCAGGGTCAAGCTCCGGTCTGGTAACCAAATGCACCAGCCTCAGAACCTATTCAATTAAGTACAGAAGCGTAGCATGAGTACATAAACAGATATATACCAAGTGAGTATCCCGCCTAACCTCGAAGAAGTAGTGACGAGAGGTTGACGTGATACTTACTAGGGTCACACAATATGAAATGAATACAGGCTAATCAGTAATAGCAGTAATGAACAGTAATAAGGAAATGAGCATCAAATAACATTCTCTAGTACCCTCACGCCATCCCTTTCCATGGCACACAAGCTGCTTAACCTTCATTCTATCATAAAATTAACGGTTACCATTACAGGATTCTCATAAATTACCAAACATATAACAGGCTATGAACGTACGGTTGTTACGACATGAAAAGTAAATCTGCATTGCCGAGGGTCGAATGGCCCGAACCATAGATGCATCTATCTGCCCCGCTCGGGAATCAAACTTGTGACACGATTAATATAATACTAAGACTACCCCGCTCGCGAATCATTCATGCGACTCGGTTTAATATAATACTAGGACTACCCTGCTCGCGAATCATTCATGCGACTCGGGTTCCTGTATAAGTACATGGTTAGCAGGAGATTCCGGGTAATTTAGCAAGGAACATACTAACAGGATGAGAATTTACTAATGTCAACTTCAAAGCATAACTTCTTAGTCCTTCACATGTTAGATTCGAGGATATTAGACTACTTACACCATATGCAAGATCAAAGATATCCACATAAAACATGCTTGTGAGTCCTAAACTACCCGACAAGGCATAATAGTAGCTACGCATAGGCTCTCGTCAGTTCGTGCGTGCGTAGCCCCCACAAATAAGGACTAAAAACCATTTATAATCACCTATACGGACAATTCCCTCTTACAAGGTTAGAAAGGAGACTCACGTCATGTCGAACCTACGTGCCCGAAACTTCAATCTCGCCACCCAAGGACTCGAAACTAGCCAAATCTTACATAAATACATCAATTTATGCTAAAAAGTATGGAATTTTCCTACTAAGTTAACCAATTTAGCCTACTTGCAATAACTCAAAATACACTCTCGGGCCCACGTGCTCGGATTCTGAAAATTATCGAATGAAACACTTACCCGTAACGTAAGGATCATTAATATATAGTTTTTGTATGATTCCATGGGAAATTGCTTGGAAATTCTCCCATTTTCCATTATACCTAGGTTTTTAGTCTAACCCATGATTTTCCACTAATTAGTGTGTTAATCTACATAAAATTCAAGTATTCAACTTAAGTTATAATAAGAATCAATTACCTCTCAGTTGCTAGATGAAATCTCCTCTTAGAAAGCTCCCAAAATCGTCACAAGTGAATAAAAATGGCTAAAATGGGTCTAAGTCCTGTTTAAAACTAAAACTGCCCAGCTGCCCCTTTTGTGCGATCGTAGCTGGGGTAGTGCAATCGTAGAAGCCAACGGCCAGGACCCCCTGAAAGTCTACTGTGCGATCGCGGAAGGAGACTTGCAAACGAATTGAAAAAAACTGGGCCAGGTCACAAATCACCCCTTTGCAAACGGAGACAGGCCCATGAGATCACACATGGAATTTCCCCATACCGTGCCAACTCCTTCTATGCGATCGCACTGAAGGAAACTAGTTAGTGAAAATATGGTGTTTTGAATTTAACTCTAAGGGGTCCGAAACTCACTCGAGCCCCTTGGGACCCCCTCCAAAGGCACTAGCAGGTCTGTATTCATGATAAGGACTAGCTCGAATTTTCGGGACGTGAAAAACAACAACGAAACTTAGAATTCGACCCCAAAACCAAATTGAATCAAACTTTTAACATTCTGTTCGGACCTCGATAACACAAAAACACATTCCAACCCAAATTTCAAACTTAAGGAAACTCTAATTTCGATTATGTGCGCCGAAACGCCCCCGAGTCATCCAAAACCCATTCCAAATATACGCCCATGTCCAAAATCATTATATGAAGCTACCGGAACCATCGAAACTCGATTCTGAGGTCGTTTACTCAAAATTTTGACCGAAGTCAATCTTGGCCTTAAAGTCCAACATTAAGGAACCAAGTGTTCCTATATCACTCTAAACACTTCCGAATCACGAACCACCCGGCCCCTACAAGTCATAAATCATAATAAGCCACTTAGGGAAGTCTCATTTATGGTAACGGGGTCCTGATATGCAAAACGACCAGTCGAGTCGTCACAGGTCAGCTTTAACCACGTTCCTTTTGTGGATTTCCCGCCTTTCCATGATGGTCTTCGATTTACACCGTCTCGGGGTCGAGAATCCTTGACATGCCCCCGTTGATTCCAAAACTCGAACCCTCAAGCCTTCTGAGTGCTGTAATGATCACAAAATCGGGCTCTCCAATTTTAGCCGTATATAGGATTCCAACTAAAATAAGAAATTGAAAGATTTTGTTGAAATTGTTCGTTTAGAAATTTCCTGAAAAGCTAATCATAAGTTCTTCTCTCCATCAGAACAATAGGGTCGTTATGCTCATTACTAAACTTGTTGAAGAGATGAAATATAACCAAGTTTTATCTTTTCNCAAAGATAGTTATTAAATCGTTAGCACCGCATAAAAACATTCCCCCTAGAGTAGCTGTTAATACGAATAAGAGAAACTCTGTTATAGCCATTTCTGTACATTCAATGTACTCTACGGATAGAGGAATACATAGAGTTGAACATAGTAAAATAAGAAATTGAAAGATTTCGTTGAAATTGTTCGTTTGGAAATTTCCCGAAAAGCTAATCATAGGTTCTTCTCTCCATCGGAACAATAGGGCCGTTATGCTCATTACTAAACTTGTTGAAGAGATGAAATATAACCAAGGTATATCTTTTTGATCAGAGGTTGAATCGATCATCAGAAGAAGAATTAGGCCAAAAATTAGGATACATTCTGGGAAAATCAAACTTCCATCGAAGAGAAGCAAATGAAAGTCTTTCATAAAAATTCTCGTTGAATCAAGAATGAAGTTTTCATTATGTACATGCCAGATCATGAATTAGTAACTGCTTCCAATTTCAAAAATAAATCCCAATTGTGTCAAACTTTCCATTTTTGGAATAGTTACGGAGTCTCCATAAATAAGATCAAACCTTATTCCATGGTATTTACATGAGATTCCTCTTTAAGAAAGTCCCTGAAAGGGCTTAGTTGATCCATGATTTATGTTTCATCTTTCCTTTCCTTTTCATTCATTTCGAGAAGTTTATCAATCAATTCTGTTAGTAGCAGCATTCCGAGAACGTCCATGTTGAAATATTACTTTTAAATTAAGTTCCAAATTAGTAGATGCTGCCAAAGGGAGTGGCGATGCCATATGAAAAAAGGAAGAGACTCATAGAATGGCAGAGGAAAATAGAGCTTTTGCATATTTTCGTTAATCCTATCTCCAGTTCAGTTCTCTAGACCCATCTGCAGCCTTGGAGAAGGGATGCGGTGTTGAAATTGTTGAACCGGAGAAATGAGTTGGAAAGGAGTGGAATGGAAGAAGACAAGTGAAGACCAAAAGATTCGAATCGGTCAGCTCCTCATCATTTGATTTGGATGGTTACCTGCTGCTTATGACGCCGCTGATGAAGCCACATCCGTAAATGGGGTCTGCTTTAAAATCATTCATCTTGCACCTAACCCCCAAGTATATGCTTCAACAGGAATCGTACAAGGGTAGATTAGAAACCTCTAGTAAAATGCCCGCCCATAACCCAAGTGATAAAGTACATTACATAGTCCAAGGATTGGCGACTTACCTATCCAGTGACTTTGGCACAGGATGTTCCCAAAATGGCTACTGTCGGGTAAATTCAATATAATTGACGCATGTTGGCATTCCAACATTCCTTCTCCTTTCAGGGCCTATCTAAAGGAGAATCCAGTACTTATTGGTCGTGAATATTAAATTAACTAGTTGTTTGTTGTTCAAGAATTCTGCTTTAGGCAGTTCATACCATCCATACATAGTGTTTTGATCTAAGATTTCAATTCATCCGTGTTTCAGTAGTAACATATTCTTCCATGGAGCTAAGGTCCAAAATATGGAATAATAAAGCATTTCCACAACTCTACCACCCAGACAATTATGTTCCACTTAATCCCTCTTTCATGGCCACATATCTTTCTAGCTAAGGAATGAGAGATCTTTCTCCTGTTACAGGAATCCAATTTTCATTTCATTCGGGAAAAGCCATCTTTTTCTCAACAATGTCTTTGTCATTTCATCAAATAACATTCTGTTAGATGGGAACATATTTGATAGATATTGATAACCCTTGAATAGAGTATTAGAATAGAAAGATCCATTAGATAATGAATTGTTGGTTCTAAGACATCTTTGACGATTAATCAACAATTCGAAGTGTTTTTCTTGCGTATTCTTGATAAACCAACATTTATATATTGATGTCGTAGGATCTGTTTGGGAAGTAAGAAGCCCTTTTTGAATCTCTTCATCTGCAAATAATTCTCGATATGAAAACACAGAGCTAGGGGGTTGATCTTTGAATAAAAAAAAAGAGTGGATTTGCAGGGTCCCAAATGAATTAGCTTATACGAAAAGGCCTTGTTCTTTGGAAGAGGGTGCATTCCGAGGTGTGATGTGGGAGAGAAGGGATGTCACAATTGGGGTTTTGAATAATACGACCTTTTGATTTTTCATTTTTTTCGTTTTCATATTGAAAAATAATAAGAATGATTGTTGTTAAGATTTTTATCATCGTGGCGTCGAGATATTTTTTTGTAGGTACTGCCCTACAGTATCATCACTGCAGTATAGTTTAACCACAAATTTCGGGATGGATTGGTGTGGTTCCTTTACGCCTAGGACACCCTTCCTGAGCAAGATCACGTCCTTCATTAGCAGCTTGTACACATGCTTCTAGAGCTACTCGATTAGCTACGACACTTAGCACATTACCCCAAGGATGTTATAAATTTCCTCCACCAAACTGTACTACAGAATCATCCCCAATGATCTCGGTCAGAGTAGGCATATGCCATACGTGAATACCTCCTAAAGCTACAGGTAGATTACCTGGTAAAGAAACCTAATCTTGAGTGAAATAAATATCGTGACTTCGATCTTCTTCAACAAAATCATCACGCGGTAAATCAACAAAGCCCAAAGTTATGTCTCTTTCACCTTCAAGTTTACCTACTATGGTACAAGATTGAATATGATCTCCACCAGACATACGTAATGCTTTTGCTAATACCCGGAAGAGGACACCATGATTCTTTTGTCTATCAATAATTGCATGCATTGCATGGTGGATGTGAAGAAGTAGATCATTTATCTCGGCAATAATGAGCCAAGCTAGTATTTGCGGTGAATCCTCCCGTTAAGTAGTCATGCATTACGATCGAAACACCCAATTCTCTAGAAAATACAACTCTTTTAATCGTTTCTTTGCATGTACCTACAGTAGCATTCAACTAATGCCCTTTGATTTCACCTATTTCAGCCTGTGCTTTATAAATTGCTTCCGCACAAAATAAGAAACGATCTCTCCAATACATAAATGGTTGTGAGTTCACGTTCTCATCATCTTTGGTAAAATCAAGTCCACTGCGAAGACATTCATAAATAGCTCTACCATAGTATTTAGCAGATAACCCCAATTTAGGTTTAATAGTACATCCCAATAGGGAAGGACCATACTTGTTCAATTTATCTCTTCCAACTTAGATCCAATGAGGCAGACCTTGGAAAGTTTTAATATAAGCAGGAGGGATTCACAAATCTTCTAGACATAGAGCGCGCAAGGCTTTGAACCAGAATACGTTACCTACAAAGGATGTAAACATGTTGGTAACAGAACCTTCTTCATAAAGGTCTGAAGGGTAAGCTACATAAGCAATATATTGATATTTATCTCCAACAACACGCTCGACGCAGTAGCATCGCCCTTTGTAATGATCAAGGCTGGTAATTCCATCGGTCCGTACATTTGTCCATGTACTAGTAGAAGATTCGGCAGCTATCACGGCCCTTTCTTCTTCAAGTGGAACTCCAGGTTGAGGAGTTACTCGGAATGCTGCCAATATATCAGTATCCTTAGTTTGGTACTCAGGAGTATAATAAGTCAATTTATACTCTTTAACACCAGATTTGCATCCAACACTTGATTTAGACTCTGTTTGTGGTGACATAAATCCCTCCCTACAACTCATGAATTAAGAATTCTCACAACAACAAGGTCTACTCGAAATGAATTCCGCGTTAATGAAACTTTCACATGAATCTTTCACAAAATCTCCAACAAATACTAATATTATCAACTAATCAGATTGTTTGATAATTAGACCATGGTATTTGATTTGCCAAATACATCATTATTGTATAGCTTGTGCGAAGGAAGAAGCTAATCAATCAGAATTGATACAGGGAGGAGAGGCAAAAGAGATATCTTCGAGCCTGCAAACAGCAAGCAACAACGAATTTTCAGTTGTAGCGCTCTAGCTTGTTGTTTAGGGCTGTAGTAGGGGTGCCCCTTTCTAAAACTTTTCTATAATATAAGGGCAAAATCGGTAAGAGTCAGTGTCGGTAGGATCCAATTTGGTATCTTACATACGAATTCATGTTATCAACGAAGATCTTAGCCCCTTTCCTTGTTGTTTTCCTGGAAACATTAAAAAAAGGAATGCCTTTAAGTGAGAGCAGAATGTAGAAACGAAGCTTCCCGGAGCCATCAATTCATTCCCAATCCCATCTCGTTCTCTCATCAACTTCAATAGCTTATTTTCCTTCTCAACTCAAAGTGGCCAGTGTCCATCATTAAAAATTGGCATCTCTGTTTGTGCGCATTGGAGAAAGTGATATGGTTTTATCTCATGCCTCGCTTCATTCATGGTTCGATATTTTGGTGTCCTGGGCATAGAGGAACCACACCAATCAATCCCATACTTGGTGGTTAAACTCTAGTGCGGTGACGATACTGTAGGGGAGGTCATGCGAAAAAATGGCTCGACGCCAGGATGATAAAAAGCTTAACACCTCTTATTGTTAACCTTTTTGTTTTGTCTAACTTTCTAACTCTTTATTTTCTATGAATTATTATATAGATCCCTATGTATATTTTGCCCTTAACCTAATAGAGAAAATTGCTTAATGAAATTTTGTATCACTGGTTGTCAATTTTAAGCAATGTAAAATAGGTTCTTTTCTTTATATTTTGTCTTCAAAATCCATTTTTTGTTTTAGATTTCCGAAATAAAATAAATCGGGAATTGATGATTAAACAATGAAAACATTTCAGGATATCTTAAAGAAGGCGGAGGTTTTTAAGGAACTTCGTCCTAATCAACAGAAATTCAATTAAGGAAATAAATTAATAAAATACAAAAAAACGGTTCTATAGAGTGGCAGTAAGGGTGACTTATCTGTCAAGTTTTCCACTATCACCAAAAAAAAAAATCAAACTCTGCCTTATGTAAGGTTGGTAGAGTATGATTAAGCACGCATTCCCAAATATTATACCTTAGCCTTCAATATTTAAGTCTCCATAGTGACTAGATATACTATTTTCCAAAAGAGGTTAACTTGGGTTGAGCATCAAAGCAACACAAGTTCAAGGACAATATGACCAACCAAATAATAATGATATACCTAGATGCGGATGAGTTTGAGTACAAGAAATCCAAGTCATATCAAGACAAGATTGCTAAGCTTGAGACAGAGGTAGTAAAAATAGAGCAAGAAATTGATGGCATTGAGAAAATGATAGTTGATCATAAGAAATCTTCCAATGAAGAAGGCTACACTACATTTCACACAACTGCATCCCCACTTATGAGTATAATGCCCAATTTTTTCAAATCTGCATTCTTGCTTGCTAGAAAGGGCATTCTAAGATGCCGACAATGTGTATGAAGAAGAAACATGATTAACAAGGACTCTATCACAGGATTTGAAAGATTATCATTCCCTACCCACCTTCCCTTTATTGACCTACGTATGGATCAGTCTCATTATAGCAAAGAAACTGGGGCATAATTTTAGCACATAGGTTGATATGCTGGAAAGGGACATCATGCCATGGAGTAATAATCAAAAAATTCCTAAAGATTGGGGAAATGTTTTTAAAAAATTTTAGAGTCATGCAAGGAAAATGACTTGTGTTAGATATAAAGCTTTGATGTTCAACATAAGTCATCCCTTCATAAAACATCAAATCATTCCGCTTCCATGTCAACAAGTCTCGTGCGTTAGAGCCCTCTAGATAACAAGTCATTCTCGTCCATCCATTTTGCATCTTAGGCCTTCGTTTCCCGTTTAGAGCTCCTACTAACGATATTATGATTTAATCTTTTTAGTTATATACTTTATTATTTTGTGCATTTATTTCATTATGAATACGCTAACGCTTTGCTTTTGTTCAAAAGTTTTATTTTCCTTAAAAGGTTGCCTAGTATTGAACAGTGTTTTGGCTGCGAATCTGCATAAAGGACGAAGCAATAATGGGCAGATCGATTTGAAGAATTCAGTACTGGTAAGGGACTGTTGTAAGCACAAGCTGATAGTACCAACACGGATATGGTGAGGAGGAATGTGTTGGTCAATTTGGGAAACACTTTCAACATACTTCCTAACACAACCTTCATTTCTAGCTCAAACCGAAATATTTGTTTAACCATATCTCCCTGCCCAGCTCCTGCTTATGCAATCCCTACACAACTGCCATCAACCCGCAAAACCAATCAAGTCATGATAATGCCTCCTATAGCCACAACTCGATTTGAGGAGGACAAGCAAAAACGAGCAATATGCCCGTATAGGAGACCTGAAAAATTTAACCTAGCAGATTTGCCGTGAAAATTTGGGAAAGGAACTCTGCGATTTGAAGAAATCCATTGGAGAAGAATTGCAATCAAGAAATTATCAAAGCTTAAGATATGAAGACTTATACTTGCATCTGGATGTAGAACTCCCACCAATATACCAGGTGCCAAAGTTTAATACTTTCAATGGGAAGGGAAATAAGATTGCTCATTAAAGGACTATTGTGGCAGATTACTTGGTATCGGGCGCAATGAGGCCATTCGAAAGATATTTATCCAAAGTTTATCAGGGCCTGCCCTTGTTTGGTACACAAAACAATATTTTAGCAAATGGCGCACGTGGGATGATATGACTCACGATTTTGTAAAGGAATATGAGTTTAACCTTAGAGTAGATCCAGACATGCATAGCCTATACAAAATAAAGAAAATTCCACATTAATCTTTTCAGGATTATGCAATCCGGTGGAGAGTTGAAACTTCGAAGGTACACCCTTTGCTATCCTAGAAAGAGTTGATCATTGATATCCAAAATGGAATATATTATGAAAAGTTGGTTACTGTGAGCATGCATAATTTCTCAGGCTTGATTAGAGTCGAGGATTTCCTAGAAAGCGGTATCAAAGAAGGAAAGGTTAGCATGAAAATTATCAATCATGCTTTACAACCCAAGATGCTAGAAAATTGGAAGGGTAAAGAGAAGGAAAATACCTCAGTTTCCATGACTATGGAATGCCATAATGATCACCAGCTCTTGTAAAGAAAGCATTCAACGTCAACATCATCAAGCACAAGTCGCTTCTCACCAATTAAAAAAACAAGGAAGCCCCGCGACTTCACACCTCTGACTGAATCAATCTCTAGCATATTCGCTCGATTGAATGCCTCCGAAATTCTGCAACCAAGAAACGAAAGAACTTTCGACCCTTCGCACCGATTATTCGACCTATCCAAGTATTGTTCTTATCATTCAAACGCTCAAGGGCATGATACAGAATAATGCCTAGCATTAAAACATAAGATTCAGAAAATGATTGATGTTAACAAACTGCAAGTCCACCTACCAGTTGGAACAAGTATCTCAAACGCAATTAGCAGCTTCACAAGTAATACACCGAGCGTGGTTGGGCATCTGAAGAAGAAACGTCGTTTAGACTATATCACCTTGCGTTGCTGGCATTATCATTTTGCAACTATCATCCTAGGAGTAGCTATTTTTGTAATCATGCCTTACTTTTGTAAATGAACTACGTGCTGAACTGTTTCTTGTTTAAGAGGGGATACGTAGGAAACCCTATGTGTTCGGTCTCATCATAATAAAAATCCGATTTACCCAAAAAACCAAAACTAGGGCAGATTTAAAGAAGGATCTCATCATTCAGTAAAGAATGAAATTTCGAGCTACATATTTGTTACAATCACAACAGCAAATTTCAGAATGCTATAGCAACAAGTTACATATTCAAAGCCAAACTTTGATATTCAATGCAAGGCAATCACTTTCTTTTATACTAATGAATTTTCTTTAAGTAATGCAGGGGCATATGTTAGCTATTCTTTAACAATATTACACAATATCTAAAAGCTCAGCATCAAGGCAGAAGTCGCAAAATTCATGCAAAGTCAAGGATGAAGCCAAGCTAGCGCAAATCAAACTTTACAGATTATAATTTTTCTTTGAGTACAGGAATTTATTAATAGCAAAACTTCAGTATGAAGATCCAACAACTGTTAGCATTGCACAAGGAATATTCACTACTACAAAGGCATTGCATCAAGCACTCTACACCACAGCATTTGCTATTACAAAATCATTGCACCAATATCTCTTCATTGCACAATCAATATATTTACTTCGGAGTAACCACGCCAAGCTCTTCGCACTGCATTATACAACTACAAATCAAGCATCACACCAAGCTTGTGCACCGTACCAATGTTTGAAATTGCAAATCAAGCGCCATGTGTCTAGGTTCGTCCGCCTAATAAAAGGACATGAGGTTGTCCACCTTATTAATAGGACATAAGGTAGTCCGCCTGATAATAGGATACAAGGTTGTCCGCCTGATTAATAGGACATGGGGTCGTCCGCCTGATAATAGGATATGAGGTAGTCCACCTGATTAGTAGCACATAAGGTTGTCCGCCTGATTAATAGGACATGAGGTAGTTCGCCTGATTAATAGGACACTAGGTAGTCCGTCTGATAATAGGACATGAGGTAGTCCACCTGATTAATAGGACATGATTTTATCCGCCTGATTAATTGGACACAAGGTTGTCCACCTGATAATAGGATATTATGGTTGTCCACCTGAACAACAAGCCACTTTAGCACATATTCACATGATTTTCATTAATTTAGTTCGACCTGGATGGTCATGTTTTTAATGTCATTACTGAAATTCATCATTATCATAAATCATTGCAAAGCACATTTATAAACATCATGTTATTATTGAAAATCATCATTGGCATAAAGCTACATTTTTATCAAATCATTTTGGCCGACTAGGCCGCATTGTATAAGTAAACTCCAAAAATGTGTCGTTTTCATAAGATTACTTTACAACACATTGAATTTCAATATCTACTCTACTAACGAATTTTCCTAGCATGTTAAGCTTTGAAGGAACCATAGAGCAACATGGAAATCAAGCCGAGTTATCGCAAATTATATTTTAGACTCATGGTTTTCTTTGAGTGGAGGAATTTACTAACAATAAACTTCAGCATGCAAACTCCCAAATTATTGACACTGCTCCTTGAATACTGTCTTTTCATGGGTGGTGGGCAGAGATATTTTCTTCTGTAAAGGCATGGCATTAAGCTCTCCGTACTATGGATATTCGCTACTACAAATTCATCGCACCAGAATTTTTGCATCGCACGATGAATTACCACAACAAAATGGGCACCATATTAAGATCTCTGCACTGTATCAAGCGGTTTGCACTGCATCAATCATTGTAATTACAAATCAAGCACCACATACCAAGCTTGTACATCTTCAAATAGGATATATACGGTCTTTCCGCTCTCAAATATGATATATCTGGTCCATCCATCATCATATAGGATATATCGGGTTCATCCGCCCTCAAATACGATATATCGGGTCTATCCACCCTTAAATAGGATATTTTGGGTTCATCCGCCCTCAAATAGGATATATCAGGTTCATCTGCCCTTTAATAGAATATATCGGGTCTTTCCGCCCTCAAATAGGAAATATCAGGTCCATCCGCCCTCGAATAGAATATCTTGGGTTAGCCACCCTCAAATGAAAGATATCATGGTCATCCGCCTTCAAATATAATATAGAGCTAATCCTCCTCGCACAGGACATCAATTTATTTCGACCCGAGTAGTCGTGCTTGTATAAGCATTGCCAAAACATATCTTTCATAAATTATTTCCAAATGCATTTATTTTCATAACATAAGGTTTCAAATGGCATTGCGATCGTGACATATATCACCATATAATTATATTTTTATATGCTTGCACAATAAACTCGCATTTCTTATGAATTGACGCCTAAATATTATTTTCATAAGATTACTTTTATGGCATATTGCATCTTATTTCCTAACGAATTTTTTTTAGCACTGTTAAGCTTTGCCTGAAATATAGTGCAACGTGGACCTATATCTTAGCAATAAATCAAGACAATTTATTGAAGAGGAATACCAAACTCTCCAACACAGGTCAAGGATCTACTTCGAACTTCGCTCGGCTCGACTCTCAAAATTCATAACTAAATACTTATTTCAAACATCTTTCTTTTAATCATGGTACCTAGTGTCGCTATTATTCGACACTAGGGTAGCATTTTAGGATATGCATCGATAAGTGAGTCCTACTCCAGGGTACCATAATGCTGGAACTACATATGGCCTGATTCTCGTGAAACCCGAGATATGTAGGCAATTCGCAATCGGAGTTCGGCCGCAATCATTTATTATTACATCCTCTTTATCACATTCTAACCTTGATGGTTGGGACAAAATTGGCTATTAAGTCAATATTCTTTGCCCGAAAACTCTTTCATCGTCTCCGGTCAAAGAGGGGCAGTTGTTGACATCCAATTTTTTTCCTCCTTTCTTCCAAATTATTTCTTTAAGTTTGTTCAAATAAACTCACAAAAATCCCTCAACTCTCTCTCTTACTCACGTGATATCTCCTCTTTTCCAGAGAACCTTTCCTTCTTTAGTTCTGCTTTTGCTGTTCTTCCAAATGACAAAACCTAGCTTCACTAAAATGGTGAAATAAACGGCCAGTCATGGAGATTTGTTCCACCTCTCTGCTACACTCTCTCAAACGGCTATTTTTATTTTCAAACTAAGAACCCTACTTTTTGCCCTATAAATGCTCGCAATTGCAGTCCATTTGGGGACAAGCTTCAGCCCCCTCCTTTAACCTTATTCTTCAGCCGTCCCCATTTACCCCCTAAAACCTTGAGCTTCAGCCACCGCCTCCAAGCCTCAAACCTACTGCTCTTTGCTTGCTTTTCACTATTTAAGAGCATTTTCTAAAAATCTTAATTTTTTTCTCTTTGGTACTTCACGATTTCTGTTTGTTTTTTTACCCAATACAGAGCTGCTACTTTTCATTTATTCTTTCGTTCATGTTCGAGGTAGTAAGTTCGTGGTCGGAATTCGATTCTAGAGAAAAGAGCCTGGTTCACTGCCTGAAAAAGGTTAGTGACTTTCTTCTTATTTTTCTTTCAGTTGCGGATAGTATTTGCTTGTACCTTTGTTTTGAAATGTGTTAGTTTCTCTTTGTGTTGGACATCATTAAAAATGGATATTCAAGATGGTTTTTGTTGAGAGTTGATTGAAGTCATCGTTCTGTGCTATTTCTCTATGTTAAGGATCATGGGTTAAAATTTTTAACTGTTGTCTATGTGTTATAAATCATGTGCTAGGACCCTTCTTCATTATTTTCTTGTAGAGACTATTTACTTATTTGCTCTTCGATCATGTAGTAGAAATCATGAGTTAAATTGTGTTATATTTCATCCATGTGCTTAAGTGAAAAGAAAACTGTTGGACAAAATATTTCTATAAACACTTGGTTCGGTGTCGAATTTCGGCTACCATATCTCGTCAGAATATTTGTTACGAGATTTTATAAAGCTGATAGTGTAATGTTTGTTACGTCATGTTAGTTATTATAAACTCATTTTAAGGAAAGAAACTCGTCAAGCATCTAAGCATGTTCATGAAGATCAGATTCATATTTTGTTTGTGGAACTATGTTCATGACATAGAGACCATGACTTTAAGTTTTTTTTTTGTTTTTCCTTCGTGGTCTTTTTCCTAAATCTCTTTATTAAATAAATGAAGTTTTCTGTATTATTTGAGTAGAATGAAGAATTCTAGGATTCATTTTTAATACATATCATGCCTATAGGTATAGGTGATTACTCACTGTTTGTAGGATTAGTGAACTTGAATGTATGTATTTCATGTGTTTCGAGATACTACCACTCTAGTCTAAATATTATAGACATGAAGTTAGAGGTTAATTGTCTATGTTAGTAGGAATTTTAAAAGATTAACGTTTGAATAAAAATCATGGGTTGAAATTACTAGATCATAATTTAGAACTCATTGGTCAATATAACTTGTTTATAAGATTTAGTGCCATAAATTCAAGGTTTGAATGAACGAGCATATTGTCTAAATGGATGTTCCTTTGCTAGTCAAGATCCACAATTTGCACCCTGTTGTATCATAAGACTTTAAAGTGTGCCTCTAGGTTCACTGTTGCTGCCCATATAGCTATGTTAATAAAACTATATGAATTTTTTTCTAGGGCATGTATTCCACTCCTTGGTCTAGATTATGTGAGTTGCATATCATGTTTAAGGAGTTCATTAAATAAGTGTGAGTCTTTTCTAACAAAATGGATATATTAAAAGTTAGAAGTTAGTCGAAGAATATATACATATTCATGTGTTATTGGCTGCAAGTTTGTAAGACCAGATTGAAATTAATCGATAATGTTGCCTAATTATTCTGTATATGTGAACTTGTTTACATTGATATGTCAAATAGACAAATATGAGTTGCCCTCCTAATCTTTTACTTCTCTTTTCTTTCGCATGCATATGGAGAAACGAAGAGTCTTAATGCGAGACTCGATGTCACCGCCATTGTCCGGAGTACGTCAGCATTGCACTTCCCCAAAATAGGTGCATTTCAATTGAAGCCAGATGGAAATCCATATGAACAATTGCTATATTATGATTCTTATTGGATGTTGGGTTAACAGTTTATGCGTTACCTTATTTTATCCTTTTATATTGGGAACTTTATAACATTTGAAGTCGCCACTAAGTTAAATTAATTTCGGATCTGCTAGTTTAAACTTGTGTCTGATTTCTTAGTTTATTACTCTCAACACATTCTTGGACTCTTGGATGAATTAGAATTAGCTAGGAAATTTCTCTTTTAGGAGAACTGAGTTCTGTTGAACAAATATTAATTATTTTTTTCGAGTCTAATCTTTTGTAATCAAACGGGCTTGAAGAATTGAATTCTTTACAAAAATCAGATTCTATTTTCATTTTTAGCAGGCTTCACTCCCTTTAAATATTTGAGGATTAACCCACTAACATTGTCTTCGANTAAACTTTTGTAATCAAACGGGCTTGAAGCATTGAATTCTTTACAAAAATCAGATTCTATTTTCATTTTTAGCAGGCTTCACTCCCTTTAAATATTTGAGGATTAACCCACATTCTTATTATAACATTGTCTTCGAAAAAGAAATCTTATAAACTCATTCACTAGCCTAATCACGACAAATTCGATTTTGATGTCATCACTGCTTTAAGTAATTTATATTCAATCGTTATACATTTGCTCATATGTTAGTATTTTCTAACTTGTAATATTCAATTATGATTTGTTTTCTTAAAATACTTTGGATCTTAAAACATTAAATTAATTAACCTAACTTTATATGGTTAACCGTAGTTAAGGATTATATAGGGGGACTTCATAACTGTAACAACCCGGCCGGTCGTTCCGAGAGTTTAGCCCCGTTTTCCTCGTTTCTGCTCCATTATATGTGGTTCATCTTCATTACGTTGTGTTAGATTGGTTGGCTCGGGTTCGGAGTGATTTTTGGAGAGAAATGAGACACTTAGTCTCTTATCTTGATTCATTAGTTGGAAAAGTCAACCCGAAGTTGAATTATTGGTAGACGACCTCGAAATGTAGATTTTATGGTTCAGATAGCTTTGTTAGGTAATTTGGGACTTAGGAGTGTGTTCGGAATGTAGTTTTGAAGTCTGGTGTAGAATTAGGCTTGAATTGGCGAAAGTTAGTTTTTGGTGATTTTCGATGGGCAGTGCAAAATAGGCTATCGGGGTCGGAATGGAATTCCGGAAATTGGAGCCGGTTCATAGTATCATTTTGGATATGTGTGCAAATTTTTAGGTCAATCGGAAGTGTTTCGGATGGTTTCGGCATCTTAGGTGAAATTTAGATATTCCAAAGTTCATAGGCTTGAATTTGATGTGATTTTTGTGTTTTTTGCGTTGTTTTTGGTGTTTCGAAGGCTCGACTAAATTTGAATAAGGTTATGGGATGTGCTGGTATGTTTGTTTGAGGTCCCGAGGGCCTCATATGTGTTTCGGGAGGTTAACGGATCAAATTTGGGTGTTGGAAAGTTGCAGATTTTGTTGGTGTTCAGGTGTGGTTTTCTTCTATGCGATCGCAGGGGTAAGGATCGGATCTCATAGGCTTGTCTGATGCAGCAATGGTTTGTTTATTGCGATCACGTGAGTTCATCCGTGATCGGGTAGAGTAAGTTGAGGCCATGAGGATTTTGTTAATTGCGATCGCGATTGTAGGTGTGCGATCGCGTAGTGTGAGCAATCTTAGTCACTGCGTTCGCGTGGAGACCCTTGCATTCACGTAGAAGGACTTGGATTGGTTGTGAGTTGATGGAATTTCTTTATGCGGTCTCATAGAGATGGTCGGGAACGCGCTGAGGAAGGGCAACTCGGCAGAATCATTTAAACACCAAAACGAGGGTTTGGTCTATTTTTGGAAAAACTCATTTGAGAGCTCGGGAGAAGGTGGATATTGAAGAGATATTTAGTAGAGTTCCTGAGGTAAGTCTTCTTCCATCACATTTGATTTAATTTCATGAATTAGTCTTGATTTTTGCCATGTAATTTGAGGAATTATAGTGGAACTTAGGGGAAAAAATGGGAGGAAAATTTGAGAATTTATTTTGATGATTCGAGTGGCCATTTGAGGTCCGATTTTGATGTTCTTGGTATGTACGAACTCGTGGGAGGATAAGGGTTCTTGTGATGTAATTTTTATCGGATTCCGAGATGTGCGCCCGAGAGCTGGGTTTGGCCAATTTCGGGAATGGTACCTAATTTTGATAGTTTTCGATTGGAGTTCGTCTCCCTAACATATTTTGATGTTATTGATCTGATTTGTGATAGACTCGGAGCATGTGGGAGCCGATTCGAGGGGCAAGAGCATCGCAGAGAAGCTTTTCGGCTGTTTTTAGGTAAGTAACGATTGTAACTATAAACCTAAGTGTAAGAAACTCGATATTTTATATTGTTTTGATAGATGAGGTGACGCGCATGCTAGGTGACGAGCGTGTGGGCGTGCACCAATAGGGATTGTGACTTGGTCTGGCCCGTAGGGACTATTAAGCCACATATCCGATTTGAAACCTTACGACATCCTCTATTTTTGAAATTTAGACTTGTTTATGGGCTGTGAGCTATGTTTGGGGCCTTGTGCCGACCTGTTTAGACCCTCAGAGGTACTTTTACACTATTCTCACACTATCCTGATATAACATCTTTGAACTCAGTTATGTTTACCACTTGCTATTATTTTCATTGTTATCACACTGTTTTGAAACTCAGAGAAGTATTTTGGGCTGAGTCACATGAGTTGAGATGAATTGCCTGAGTGGCTTGTGAGGATGACTGAGTGAGGCCGAGCACCGAGTATGTGAGGATAGTTATGGATCTACTTGCAAGGCGCAACAATATATATATATATATGGAACGGGCTGCACGCTGCAGCAATATACATTATATATGGATCGGGCTGCACACCGCAACAATATATATTATATATGGATCGGGCTGCACACCGCAACAATATATATTATATATGGATCGGGCTACATGCCGCAACAATATACATTATATATGGGGCGGGTTGTACGCCGCAGAAATATATATATATTGGATCGGGCTGCAAGCCGTAGCGATATAGCGCTTGGGCTGAAGGAGCTCCTCCAGGAGTCTATACACCCCCAGTGAGCGTAGTCAACTATTATATGGATCGGGCTGCACGCCGCAGCGTATGTTATATGAATCGGGTTGTACGCCGCAACAATATACATTATATATGGATCGGGTTGCATGCCGTAGTAATATATATATATATATACACGTATTGTGTGCAGATTCAGCTACCGGGGCAGAGCGATGGTTGAGCTACCCCATTTGGAGCATTGTTCTGAGATTATGAGGTAGTTGCTCGGTGTCCATAGCCTACTCTTTCTCCTTCCTACTCTGACATTTTACTTTACTTCCCAGACTTGTTGTAGTAGAGGATTTGTATTAGACTGTATCACCTCTTAGATGCTCATGACGGTTAACTCCAGATGTTAGGATTGTGCTTAGAAGTTCTAATCATTTTTATTGTTTTGAAATGCTTAAGAAACATAATTATTATGAAAATTCGGATATTTGATGTATTAAATGGAAAATTATTTTATTATTTTCAGTAAATTGGCTAGCCTAGAATCACGATAGGCGCCATCACGGCCAGTTTAGATTTGGGGTCTGGACAATAACCTTCCCTATAGAATTAATTAGAACCCCTACCTAGAACTTCTAAGGCTAACAAGACCATAAAATTGAGTTAACTTTACTTCACTATTTAGTAATTAGGTGCCCTAATTCACTATTAGAATATTAGGCGGCGACTCTTTAATTAATTAAATCTCAGTATTTCCAATAGGTTATACTCTAATTTAACCGTGTTAAAATGGGGTATAAAACCCTGATATCGCAGATATTTCAATTCCAGCGAATGATGACGCCATATCTGTTACGAGCCAAAATTCCTAAGGTCGTGATGGCTCCAGACATCCATGTCAGGCAAGCCAACTCATTCATTAATGGAAACTACTTTCCGGTTTTAAAACATTTAAGAAAACATTTCTTTTTCCTAGATTACATATTAACCAAATAAAAGTCTGTTAATTAAAAATAATGGTTTAAAGATTACATTTAAGCAATTACATCCCAACACATATCCCAGAACCCGGTGTCACAAGTGCATGAGCAATTTCTAAGAATTTATACAATCATTACAATCCTGTCCGAAATACAACTAGACAAGGGAATTTAAATGAAATAGATACAGTACGAAGGGGACTATGTCAGCTGCGGATTGCGTCCAGATGATGCAACTCGCCTAAGTCTCAGAACCCTCCACATTGCTATGAAAGTACCTGTGGAATAAAAGTGCACAGTAAGTGTAGCATGAGTACAAAAACGTGTACTAAGTAAGTCGCCCACCTAACCTCAGAGAGGTAGTGATGAGAGGTCAAATTAAACACTTACTAAAGGTGAATTTAAAATATTTAAGAGTGACACTAAGCATAGTTTATCATAGGCAATTCATAAAACATGATTTAAATATCTTTCAACTTCGTTCACGTTTAACACATTATATCTTCGTCATATTAACAATTAATAAACATGGTGGTTTAATCAAATAATAATAAATCGACGGGAAGGAACAAATTCATCCAAAAGTCTTTTTAATAACTTTAATCTCTGTCATTCCAATCGATAATTTATATTTCAGGCCAGTAATCAGGCGAATATCATACCAACAATGCAGCAAATATCGTGCGCAGGTAATGCTGAGGGTCGAACGGCACGGACCAACAATAATAAATTGTGCACTTCCAAAAGGTCGATCGGCACGAACCATAGATGCATCTATCTGCCCCGCTCGCGAATCGATCATGCAACTCGGTTAAAATAATAACGCTAGCCTGCTCGCGAATCATACTTGCGAGTCAGGTGCTCATATGAATACACACACAAATATAGGGTCATCCTGCTCGCGAATTACTCATACGACTCAGGCACCCAAAGTTACACATATCCACATAATAAATCCGTATTTTATCAAGAAAACAGTATTTCTCAGGGAAAGTGGTAAAATCCTTATTTAAAAGAAACATGAAATATAGGTTTTGAAATCATTTGTTTTTGAAACTCACTTGTCAAGTTTAATGATATTCCACGATACAACCCAGTCCAGGTACACATCTATCCATAGTAGAACAAATTCTCTTTCTAGAAGATTAACAATATGAATTCTACCTTTCTTTTAGACATTCAATTATGTTTTCGGTCATATTAGCAGTTTAATGTTACCGGCAGGGTTACAAGTGCACACATAAGGCATGCAAGTGGGTAGTATGCTACTGATGCGAGGCTAGAATTAATGGTTTAATATGTTATATGCATTACATTTTATTTGCGTTAATGATAAAAACACATTTTTATGTGCTTAATGGAGTTTATTTCATGTGTAGGTGAAGTGGAGATGGAAACGGAGCTAAAGGGATGCAAATACGTCGAAAATACGCTTAAGGGTCGAAGAGGAAACACCCGGGCGATAGCCGGGCGTTTGGCCCCTTAAGCCAGGCAGCCCCTGGCGTTAGGGGGGCGTTAGAGCCCAAATGCCAGGCCTGCCCTAGCCTTAAGGGGGCGTTTGAGCCCAAACGCCCGGGGTCCCAAGTTCGGTCAATTTCGAGTTTTGACGAGTTTAAGTGTTTCCCGATTGGAATATAAGTCTCCTACACGTTTAGGGTTCGTCCTAAACATATAAATAGACCCCGAAAACACAATTTGAAGGGGGATTCGAAGGATTCGAAGAGAGGAAACCATTAAAGTGACAAAACATTGATTTTTACATCTTTTCTTCATTACTTTGTAGTTCAATTATGCAATTTATTTTGGGTTTGACTCTTATGAACATGTCTAGCTAACTTCTTTAATCTAGGGTTTTGGTAGAACCCATTGGGGATAAGCTTATTGTGTTATTAATATAGTTTTGATTGGTTGATTTATCTCTATTTGTTCAACTATATTCTTGTTGTAGTTAATTGAAAGGGCCCTCAATTAGCTGTTCCTATTTATTATGTATCTACTTGAAAGAGTGTGGATATTTAGGTAGTTGTTTGCAAAACATCACTCCCGGAGTATTGACGAAAGTAATAACCGAGGGTTTAGAGATTGGATTAGAGATAACGATACCTCGGGTGCAATCTAAAGTGAATTGTAATGCAATATAGCTAGCGTAACTTGAGAGAGTGCGTCTAGTAAATTATCATAATTACTTGAGAGAGATTTATGGTATATAGAGTGTTCATGATTGATAGAGACAACTAATCAAGCTATATGAAGTATCCGAGAAGTAAGTTCACCAACGGGGGAAACCATAACCTTAGACCTTTATTATCATTATTTATGTCACATTGTTAGTAATTGCTAGTTATTATTATTGTCAGTAGAATTAGTAAAACATCCCCAATTTATATTAAAAATTCTTGAGAGAGTTGATTGAGTAAAACTTGTGTATTCTAAAGACTTGATTGATACGCAAATTCCCTGTGGGATCGACTCTGCGCATAATACCCCGGATTATATTTGCAACGCCCGTTTAGTCTTTTATTAGACATAGTTGAGCGTGATCAAATTTTTGCGCCTTTGCCGGGGAGTTAACGGTATTATCAATTGAGTTGGAAGAAATACAAAATTCTGAAATATAGTCAAGTGTCTTCAAAATTTCATTTTTACATTGAAAGTTTAACGTTTGCTAACGTGTTGCAGGTGCATGATTAGAAACTCATCGAGGAATGGTGAATTAATTGAAGCCTTATCAAACCCCGAGAAAGTTTTCAGGGCCATAAACCGGATCAACCGGAAAAGCAAACATCAACCATAAATTGAACAAATTGAAATAGACATGGATGATGCTCACAATCGGAAAAATCATGTGGATGACGTGGTAGACCCAGTCGCTCAAATAGGGGCAGAGGCTCCTTTATATGACTGGGCACAACCCACAACTGAGAATTTGGCCACAACAATACTGGGTCCTCAGATACAGGCCGAGTCCTTTCAGATAACAAATAATATGCTGCACCTATTGCAGAACAAAGGGCTATTCTCAGGGTCATACATTGAAGACCCCCAGCAGCACTTGAAAAACTTCCTGTCAATCTGCAAAACACAGAGGCAGCCTAACGTCACTCAGGAGGCAATAAAACTGTTGTTGTTTCCATTCTCAGTGACTGGTGCTGCCCAGACTTGGCTTAACTCACTCCCCATCAATTCCATTACCACATGGGAGGAGTTAGTCAAACAGTTCGTGAACAAGTTTCATTCACCTAACAAGACTGCCCAACAAATTGATGAAATCTTGAGCTTCAGACAGAAACTAGTTAAAACACTGCAAGAGACATGGGAACGATTTAAGAGTATGCTGGTTATCTGTCCACATCATGGATTTGCAGAGCAAATGTTGGGGTAGCGTTTCTATATGGGTTTAGCTGATACTGTGAAAGCAAATGTTGATGCTTCGGCTGGTGGAGCATTCCTGAGCAAAACTTGGAGAGAGAGTCAAATCTTACTTGATAAAATGGCACAGAATTCAGGATGGACAACAAGGAATGCACCCATTACTCCTGTAGTTCATTCAGTGCCATTCGATCCATCAAATACCATTGCAGAGAACGTGGCCACCTTGATAACACAAATGAGTATACTTACTAAGAAGGGGGAAGAATCGGGACAAAAACAACAAGTACACATTGTTGACACAACCAATGGGGGCTTATGCACTTCTTGCATTAGTCAACCACTTGGTAATCACTGGAATACAGAATGTCATCACCCTCATTATCCAGAAAATATGAATTATGTGTCGAATTATGGAAGCCAGAGACAAGGGGGGCAGAACTGGGGTCAGCAAGTTTAACTATATAGGCCACCTCACCAACAGCAGAATAGTGGAAATATTGGTGTCAGGGGACCACAACATAATGCAGCACCGTATCAGAGGCCATAAGGTTATACCCATCCGAATCAGCAACAATCATACTACCCTCCTCAGCAACAACAAAGGGGAAGGCAAAAAGATGGGTTTGCCAGGTTAGAAGCTATGATGCAACAGGTAATTGGGTCAAATGCCAAAATCAGTGAAAGAGTAGATGTACATGATACAACTTTTAAAAATATTGAAATACAGTTGGGCCAGATATCTATGGCAGTAAACAGTCGTCCTCCTGGAACTTTACCTGCAGATACTCAGGTAAATCCTGTGGACCAGGGCCCAAGGCAGCTGATGGCAGTGACTCTTCGCAGTGGCAGAGAATTAAATTTGGAACTGGAAAGAGCTCATGAAAGCAGACAGACCGAGACACTGGTACCCATGCCGACTGAACTTGATGATTCAACAAACTTGACCAAGGCAACAGTGCAACCTAGTGAGGAAGAACCCAGAGCACAAAGTGAGACTGAAAAAGAAGTGGAGATGACTCAGAAGCCGGTAGTTGAGGTGGTGGCTGAGAAAGAAAAGTCCCAAATCACTGGGAAAAAGAGACCGCCAGCTCCATTCCCTCAGAGGCTGGCTAAATACCAAAAGGATGAACAGTACAAGAAGTTCTTGGACATGCTAAAGCAGATACAGGTAAATATTCCATTGATTGATGCATTGAAAGAAATGCCTGGGTATGCTAAAATGATGAAGGAATTTATGTCCACAAAAGTTGACTTCCAAGATCTAGCTACTGTCACCCTTACTCAGACTTGTAGTTTTGTGGTGACGCATCCTATGCTGAAAAAGTTGTCTGACCTAGGGAGTTTTACAATTCCGTGTACTATTAGCAACACAACTTTCACCAAAGCTCTATGTGACTTGGGGGCCAGCATTAATCTGATGCCGCTGGCCATATATAAAAGACTGGGGATAGGGAGAGCCAGGCCCACCTCCATGCTGCTGCAACTTGCTGATAGGACGGTGAAGAGACCGCCGGGTATTCTGGATGATGTCTTGGTGCAAGTGGGGAAGTTTGTATTTCCTGCTGATTTTGTGATATTAGACTGCAAGGTAGATGAGAAAATTCCAATAATCTTGGGAAGACCATTTTTGGCCACAGGCAGAGCTCTTATTGATTGCGAGACTGGTGAACTTAAGATAAGGCTCAACGATGAAGAAATAACTTTCAACGTGCAGAAGTCTATGAGGCGACCTAGTGCATTCGCCAACTGCTCTCTTATTGATGCTGTGAATGTGATCCCAGAAAAAGATAATGCTTTCCTGACTGTTGGGGACCCTTTGGATGAATGTTTCATGAAGCTGGATGATATGAACAGTGAAGAACTAGCAGATTGGGTGTTAGCACTTGAGGAAAAAGAGGTATGAAAACAGGCTCTCGAGTTTGATTCACTATATGTAGAGGAAAGAGAGAACCCGCCGTCCGAGTCATCTATTGAAGAACCACCCAGGTTGGAATTGAAATCGGAGGATGCTGATGTGGTAGAAAAGATACTAGAATAACAAAGGACATTGATGATACATATTTTTATGAATCTAGTGTCATTATTGTTGAGGATGTTGGTACTCACTCCAACAATTTGTTCACATTGTGCTAGGATGAGGATATGCAAATAGAGTTATCCGAACCACCGGATGAGCTGAGGGATAAAGAACAAGATGCCTACATTCTTGAATTCTTCCTGCCAGAAAGTAGGGAGTACACATTTCATCGAAAAGCCAAGAAGCGCAGATTATTACATGATTTTATTGGGCCAGGCAGATTTGTTCCACCACCCCATGAGCATGATCATAGAGCAGAATCAAAAATTGGGGTTCAATTCATAAGTTCAAAGTGGAGGCATAAAGTGATTCAAGCATGTGCTCAAAGGAGCATGAAAGCGAGATCAATGGAAAGGATGTCAACACTATTGGACCAGGGAGTTTCTTACACCTTACTTTTATTTCTTGTGTTGTCTATATGTGATGCATTGAGGACACTGCATGATTTAAGTGTGGGGTGTGGTACATATTTGTTGTGATTTGTTGTGTTTAGTGTGTATTCTTGTTAGTAGTTTTAGTTTTCTTGTTGGTAAGTGTTTATTTTTAAAGTAGAACAAAAACAGAAAATTTTTTTATTAGAAATCTGGGGAATTTTCCTGACGATGGATCTCCTTGACAGTTTTCTTGAAGGAAGTAAGTCTAGAGAAAATACAAAAAACATTTTTTTTTGTTTTGTTTTAGGTAGTGTAGTAATTCCCCATTGGTTTTTCTTTGGACCACGGTTCNATGCCTTGAGAATAGTCAGTACTTTGGTTGTGACGCTTAGGCTCAATTTTTTGACTCCAGGATAAATACCCTAAATCAGGAATCCTTAAGATTTTCTTAACTACTTTGACTGGAGTGTCGTGATATATCCAATTCTGAGTGAATTATGTGCCATGTGTGTGTGAGATTTGTATATTATTCTGTGCATTGCATTTGATGTCTAGAACTTGCCCCGTGTGTGTGCAAAGCGAAATAGAAGTTTTGTTCAGTCTTGGAAGTGATGTAGGCATTTCTTTGTTGAGCCAGTTATCTATATTTTACCCACCTAATTGTTTTGTATCGTCGTTATCCCCCTTGAGCCTATAATCCTATTTCGTTGGCAACCACATTACAAGCCATATCTCTTTGTTTGAATCGATCATATATTTGAACCTTTTCACCTCTCGTAAGCACTGAAAATATGATGAAATATGGAAAAGTTAAAGTGTGGGATGGTACGTTGGTTTTTGAGAGGAATAACTGAAATAAGGAGAAAGGTGCACTGTTTTGAAAAGTAAGAGTCAGTTGAGAAAAAAAAATTAAGAAAAGAAAAAAAAATAGAAAATTAAAAGCTTTGTTATTATGAAAGAAAAATATATGTGGTGACTCTTAATGTAATTGTGTTTAAAGAAGTATGGGGTAATAACATCAATGTGGAGGTGGAGTTTGGCTTAATATAAGTTTGAGGTTGAATGCGAAACTATGTATTAATGTGCTTAGGGAGGTGTAGTCACTCTTATAACCAAATGTATCCTACCCGTCCCGCAGCCTACATTACAACCAAAATAAATTCCTACTTGATCTTAGACTAAATGAGCTCGATTAGTAGGGTATTACACTACGGGCAAGCCTATGGTGCATCTTTTGTGGCATATGAATGTTGTTTCTGAGAGCGAGTGAATTCTTTCTATCTTGAGTTCCTAAGTGTTCTTAAATTTTATTGTGTGAGGAACTAGCTTTTTGCTTTGGTGAGGGCACATGATTCATGAAGGAAAGGTAATGTTGTCGACTTCTATGTTAGAGTAGCTAGTGAATTGTGAATAAAGCATGGTATATATACTTGGTATAACGTGTTAAGAGATTTTCTTAATAAGTTTTGTACATGAGTGTAGTGTGATTGCTCGAGGACGAGCAAATGTTTAAGTGTGGGGTATTGATGCGAGGCTAGAATTCATGGTTTAATATGTTATATGCCTTACATTTTATGTGCGTTAATGATAAAAACACACTTTTTATGTGCTTAATGGAGTTTATTTCATATGTAGGTGAAGTGGATATGGAAACGGAGCTAAAGGGATGCAAATATGTCGAAAATACGCTTAAGGGTCGAAGAGGAAACACCCGGACGATAACCGGGCGTTTGGCCCCTAAAGCCAGGCAGCCCCTGGCGTTAGGGGGAGTTTGGCCCCTAAAGCCAGGCAGCCCCTGGCGTTAGGGGGCTTTAGAGCCCAAACGCCAGGCCTGCCCTGGCCTTAAGGGGGCGTTTGAGCCCAAACGCCCGGGGTCCCAAGTTCGGTCAATTCCGAGTTTTGACGAGTTTAAGTGTTTCCCGGTTGGAANCCCCTGGCGTTAGGGGGGCGTTAGAGCCCAAACGCCAGGCCTGCCCTGGCCTTAAGGGGGCGTTTGAGCCCAAACGCCCGGGGTCCCAAGTTCGGTCAATTCCGAGTTTTGACGAGTTTAAGTCTTTCCCGGTTGGAATAGAAGTATCCTACACATTTAGGGTGCGTCCTAAACATATAAATAGACCCCGAAAACACAGCTTGAAGGGGGATTTGAAGGATTCAAAGGATTCGAAGAGAGGAAACCATTGAAGTGACAAAACATTTATTTTTACATCTTTTATTTATTACTTTGTAGTTCAATTATGCAATTTATTTTGGGTTTGATTCTTATGAACATGTCTAGTTAACTTCTTTATTCTAGGGTTTTGGTAGAACCCGTTGGGGATAAACTTATTGTGTTATTAATATAGTTTTGATTGGTTCATTTATCTATATTTGTTCAACTACGTTCTTGTTGTAGTTGATTGAAAGGGCCCTCAATTAGCTGTTCCTATTTATTATGTATCTACTTGAGAGAGAGTGCATATTTAGGTAGTTGTTTGAACAACATCACTCCCGGAGTATAGACGAAAGTCATAACCGAGGGTTTAGAGGTTGGATTAGAGATAACGATACCTCGGGTGCAATCTAAAGTGAACTGTAATGCAATCTAGCTAGCGTAACTTGAGAGAGTGCGTCTAGTAAATTATCATAATTACTTGAGAGAGATTTATGGTAGATAGAGTGTTCATGATTGATAGAGACAACTAATCAAACTATATGAAGTATCCGAGAAGTAAGTTCACCAACGAGGGAAACCATAACCTTAGACCTTTATTATCATTATTTATATCACATTGTTAGTATTTGCTAGTTATTATTATTGTCAGCAGAATTAGTAAAACATCACCAATTTATATTAAAAAGTCTTGAGAGAATTGATTGAGTAAAAGTTGCGTATTCTAAAGACTTGATTGATACGTAAATTTCCTGTGGGATCGACTCTCGGCATAATACCCCGGATTGTATTTGCAACGCCCGTTTAGTCTTTTATTAGACATAGTTGAGTGTGATCAGCTACCCGGACATGGCATAATAGAAGCTACGCATTTACTCCTGTCACCCCGTGTGTACGTAGCCCCCGAAGATAATAGCATGTACTGAATTAATTCACCTAGAGGGACGATTCCCCCTCACAAAGTTTGAAAGGAGACTTACCTCGCTCCGAAATTCCCACACCGGCTTCCAAGCCCCTCTGATGACTCCATCTGACGCACAATGCTCCGCAACTACCACATAATGGCAAAGCAATGAAAATTCATCCTAAAAATCACAACAAATTCAGATTATATACTTTTCCAACCCTGCTTAGAGAAAAGACCAAAATGCCCTTGGGGTTACGTGCCCATAAATCTGAAATTCTTGAAGATACATGCTACCCGTAGCTCTACTAGTTCAATCATGAAATTTACTCCACATTCCATACTCAAATTCGTGGATAAATTAAAAATTTACATTTTCTAGGTTTCTCCAAATATTTCCAAAATTTCCTACCAATTTTCATGTTCAAATCCATGTAAGATCACATATTTAACTTAGGAATAGGAAGAATTCACTTACCTAGTGATGCTTGCTGAAAATCCCCCTCTTGAAGCTCCAAAAATTGCCACACCCAAATGAGAGAAATGAAGAAATGGCCAACAATCCATTCTTAAAACAACCCACTGCCTCTAGCCATTTTCGCACATGCGGTGCAATAGCCACTCGTGCGGCTCCGCACCTGCGGAAATTCCATCGCAAGCGCAGCTCTGGCTCAGCCCAGCAACTCCCACTCCCGCTCAGCTCCATCCCGAATCTCGCACCTGCATCCAAATCCTCACAGGTGCGGATCACACCAGATGACAGCAGTCTTCACTTCTTCAAACTTCAATTCTTGATCTGTTAACCACCCGGAATCCACCCGAGGCCTCCGGGACCCCGCCCAATCATACCAACCTATTCCAAAACATAACGCAGACTTGATCCAAGCCTCAAATCACATCAAACAACATTGAAACAACAAATGGCTCTCCAATCCAAATTTTTAAGAACTTGAAATACCTAACTTCCACATTCGATGCCGAAACCTATCGAATCACACCCGATTGACCGCAAATTTCGCATACAAGTCATATTTAACATTACGGACCTGCTCCGACTTCCGAAATCGCATTCCGACCTCAATATCAAAACTTCCACTTTCGGTCGGATTTCTCAAAACCTTCTAATTTCTATCTTTAGCCAAATGACCCAAAAATGACCTACAGACATCCAAATTAACTTTTGATCGCGCTCCCAATTCCATAATCACCATACAGAGCTATTCCCAGACTCTTACTCCCAAACGGACATCAACAACACTGAAATGCACTTCAAGCCCAAATATATGAAATTATTCTAAAATGCTAACTTCCATAATATATGTTGAAACGCTCCCGGGTTATCCAAAACCTGATCCGGACATACACCCAAGTCCGAAATCATCATACGAACATGCTGGTACCTTCAAATCCTGATTCGGAGATCGTTTACTCAAAATATCAATCTTAGTCCATTTCTCTAACTTAAGGCTTCTGAAATGAGAATCTTCTTTCCAAATAAATTCTAAACTTTTTGAAATTAAATTCCAACCATTCCCACAGGTCATTGTACCTGAAATGAAGCTGCTCACGACTTCAAACCGCTGAACGACACGCTAGAGATCAAAACAATCGGTCGGGTCGTTACATTCTCCCCCACTTAAACCGACGTTCGTCCTCGAACATGCCAAGAAATGCTCTAGGGTTACCTGAAATCATTGTTTAACACCTCGAGCACCTGCCCGTGATACCACAACCTAGTTGAGCACATTAGGTTGATCACGCCTGAATATTTCTTCTTTATCCATATAATAAGCTCAGAATTCATTCAAACACTTGAAGTTTCTCTGCTAGGCCTAATTCCAACATATATGAACACCGTATCAACTGCCAGATGACATGCCAGAACATGAGTGCATACCTTTGCTGAATCAGCACCATGCATCGCAAGATTCATTATCTAACCACAATGACGCTCCCTGAACCTTAATAGCCAAATTCCACGAATCTGATGCTCCCAACGCACCTCATGATATTACATACATCCTGCTATAATGCTGACGATACCACCACAACGAAGGAAATGCGCAGAAATTCATACTCAACTACAGAGTTGACAATTCCTTGAATACCTCACCTTGACTTGAATCATCACTTCATTTTGAACATGAATAATGGTATTTTTTCTTTAATATACACTTCACATAACCTCATCGCAATGATCCCCGATTTGATAATCTCGTCTCACCTAGTACAAACTGCTCAAACAACAAACCACCCCAACATGACCAACAGCCTCACATGATACCACATCGCGCCAATAGGCCATACCTCGAACATGATAATAAGAAATGACTTAGGACGGAACTATTCAGTTTGCGTAACTAATTTGAATTCTTACCAGAAAATAGGAAATAAAACACAAGAAAATAAATACATATTAACCCTTCTCATCATCACACTATTGCGGCGTGTAACCCGATCAGAATAACATACCCGTGGCGGCGTGCCACCCGATCCCACAAAAAGTTTAAATATATATATATATATATACGGAGCTGATTTTTTCACTATTACAAATTACTGAATATCGATCACAAGCACGCTAAGTGCATAATACCATCCTGGGGAGATTGATAAAGCCGTAGGATACATAACTCAAGCACAACTGAGGTGCGATATATATATAGACTCTAGATCTCAAGAGCTATCCTCCTCACATAACATCCCCACCACACGGGGCCTCAACACATAGGAAATTACCAAGCCGTTTCACAACTCGCACGGCACAATCACAATAACACACGAATTCGACGAAGACGGAACAACACCCGCTATTCTAATACCTTTCCATGAAAAATGCTCTACTGAAAGGAACATGCCTGGCTTATACGGAGCCCATAATCATATTTAAATCTTTCCACAAACATCGAGCCACCTTGCTCGCACTAACTAAGCTAATAGCTTTTTCCTGGGTCCATATTAACCCACCTTCTCTCATAATACACGAGAACAACCATCATAACCGGGATTAACACCCCATAATCCATAATCAACTGAACCGAACGCCCTCCAGGCGTAAATTCTTAATTAAGCAATATTGCACTTTTTTATACTCAGTCCAAATCTGAAATCCATCAAGCGACTACATGTCAGACTTTATACAATCTTTTCACGGTCATGCTTCCACGAACTTCCACATAAGGCAACAATTCTGCCTATCCATAACACCGACCACACTAAGGCCTTAAAACACATCAAGAACCCATGACCAGGGTACAAATCCTCTTTCGCCGAATATCAATCTTAGGTGACACTAAAGATAACACCAGCTTATACTGAACTTTCAATCACTTTTCCTTGATCTACGGAGCTCATGACATCCTTATAAACATCGGACCTCAATCTCGATTCTTACTCCTAGTTACATACTGCTTACCACACCTAACATGCCAATACGAGGTAGCACAAGAATTCCATCATAACTTCTGAACCACCAATAGGGTGAACACTTCATCACATAGAAACCTCTTACTTAACTCAATTCAAGAGTGCCATCTCAACACACGAGTGAATTCCCACAATCACCCAACATGCAAATCCTTAAGTAGTGATCTATACCATCATATCCCTTCCGGGATCCGCATGCACCTGACAGGCCATAACACTCAAATGCTCCCATCTAAAAATGTGTTACGATGGTCGACAAGCCCCACGCACACCAGCACAATTACATGCATAACTAAATCATATCACAGGAACTGATCACTGCCGCAAATGTGCCATTTCAACCATGGTTCATCAATCTATCTTCTTTTAATCATCGTCAATTGCCTCAGGAATAATAGCAACTTCCTTCAACCCGTAGCAAACTCAACCCTCACTCACCACAAGTGACCTTGATTCACGAGACTATGCTGCCTAAATCCCGCAACCCATCTCATACCCTTCTGATAATCTTTCTACAATTTAGAGTTTATTCCTCACTCCTCCAATACTATCTTGCATGTTGAAACATATCATAGAACATTCCAACCATCCTCCTTTTTCTCAGAAATTACTCTATAAAAGCTCTATTCTCGATCATATTGCTGCCTGGAACAGGGGCGGACCCACATGGAGTCAAGAGGGTTCATATGAACCCGCTTCGTCGAAACATAACACTGTATATATAGGTATATTTTTTCTGTCTTCAAACAAGTAAAGGCATAAATTTTATTTTGATCCCGCTTTGAACAAGAAAATCGCCTAGTCTGCTGGTAAAGAGGGTTCAAACTAGCCACATGGTCCTGAGTTCGAAACCAACAAGTTATATATATTCTTTGTTTTTGGTTTTTTTAATATATTCTCTTTTCCCATAAAACGACGTCGTTTAGGTTTTTATAAAATATCCCCAAATCAGCAAAACAACCAGAATAAAATCTCAAACCCTCGATGCCTCTCTTTCTCATTGTTTCTCTCTCTCTCTCGTTCAATTTATTCCCCAAATCAGCAAAACCATCAAAATCTAATCCCAAGTCCTCTATGTCGATGCCCCTCTCTTTCTCTCTCTCGCTCAATTTCAAAGAGAATCGCCTCCTCCTACGTTAGCAGCTAGCCTCTGTCGACTGTCGAGTTATCATTTCCTCCATTGTTTGCGACTCTCAAGTCTTAAAAGAAGACGAAACACCAATTTTCTTCTCTCCATCTGCTCTGCTTGTCTGTCGGTCCGTCGATTTTCAGACATCATTTCTGATAGAAAGTGAGTTTTATTAATTTCTCAGTCGATATTCATTTGATTACCTTACTCAACATTCTTTGAGGAATCAATGTTTGTTTTTATTTTTTTCACGCTTGGCTTTTCAGATTTCTGCCTACATAATGTTTGTAATTAAGAAAATTGAATTTTCCATATTTGATGGCTAAACTACTTTGTAGATTACAGAGAATGTTATAGAAGCTTTAACAGAAAAAATGTGAAGTTAAATACTCTGTAATTGCAAAATAATTGGACTTGTAAAAAAGAATTCCAAAAAAAGTAACTATAACCAACTAGTTGCATGTATAGTCAACTAACTTTTGTTCAGTTATTTTCACTGTTTTACAATTGAAATGAGGTGTATTGAAAGGTTAAACATTAGTTCTTATTGTTTAAATTTAAGGTTAAACATATACAAAATTATTCTTCTAATTCTAACTTGGTAATCCAGTTTGTGTTACAATGAAGAGATTTTACCCTCCAATATCTTCTAATTTGCCACAACCAAGTTCATCCTCTCCAATTGCTACTCCCATGGAACAAAATTTGAACAAATTAGAAGAGCAACCCGAATCCTCTAAAAGACAAAGACAAGGAATAGATCTTGATTCTTTACCGAATGATTCAAAGGAGAGAATACCCATAAGAGATTATCATCCAAATCAGCATGATTAGATTAGAAGAGAATATCTCCGAAGAGGTCCTTACCAACCTCGATATCATAAGTTTCCTCAAAGAGATTTTTCGGGCTTAAAGCATCGTTTCAATCTTAAATGGTTTGATGAATATCGTAATTGGTTGGAGTACAGTGTGATAGAAGATGCAACTTATTATTTGTGTTGTTACTTGTTTCGAGATTAAGACATTCATCAAGGTGGTGGCGATGTATTTTAAGGTTTAGGATTCAAGAGTTGGCAAAAAAACAAGAGATTCTATGTGCGTGTTGGTAAGTTTAGCAGTATTCATAATCATGCAAAAAGGAAATGTGAATATTTATTTTAAAAAAACAGTCAATTCAAACTTCATTTGATAGTCAATCCATTCAAACCAAGCTCGAATACCAAATTCTCTTGAAGGCTTCAATTCAGGTTGTAAGACTCCTATTGAATAAAGTATTGGCATTCTGTGGACATCGTGAAGATGAATCATCATTAAACAAGGTAACTTTCTTGAGATTCTTTCATGGTATGAAGAGAGGTGCGATAAAATTCGTGATCTTGCGTTGGAAAATGCTCCAAATAATGATCAGTTGACCTCTCATAAAATTCAAAAAGACATTATCATTGCATGTAAAATTGAAACAGTTAAAGCAATCATGAACGACCTAAATGGAGACTTTTTTGCATTGCTAGTTGATGAATCATGTGATGTATCAAGCAAAGAGTAATTAGCTATTGTCTTGCGATATGTTAATAGATGTGGATCTGTGGTGGAGCATTTTATTGGGATCGTTCATGTTCGTAATACTAGTGCTTTATGTTTAAAGGAAGCAATTGTTGATTACCTTGCTCAACATTCTTTGAGTTTATCTTATGTGCGTGGACAATGCTATGATGGAGCAAGTAACATGCAAGGGGATTTACGTGGCCTCAAAACTTTGATTCAACAAGAAAGTAAATCTGCTTATTCCATTCATTGTTTTGCACACCAACTTCAATTGACTCTTGTTGCGGTATCCAAAAAGTGTCTTGAAGTGGGAGAACTTGTATTGTTGGTTTCTAATGTATTGAATATAGTGGGAGGTTCTTACAAACGTATGGATGATCTTCGAGAATCTCAAGCAGAAAAAGTTCAAGAGGCATTAGACATGGGTGAACTTGAAACTGGTAGGGGTTTGAATCAAGAAATTGGTCTTGCTAGAGCTGCTGATACTCGTTGGGGTTCGCACTACAAATCTTTTAAGAACTTTATTTCTATGTTTGGCTCAATTATTGATATTCTTGATACTATCGTTGTTGACGCCGGGACTTTAGACGAAAGAGATAAGCCAAAGGGATATCTTAGAACTTCTCAAACTTTTGAGGTTGCTTTCATGTTGCACTTAATGAGAGATGTTTTGGGGATCACAAATGAGCTTAATACATGCTTACAAAAAAAAGGAGCAAGATATTGTAAATGCTATTATACTTGTTGAAGTGGCAAAGAAACGGTTGACAAAGCTAAGAGAAGAAGAATGGGATTCACTTATTTATAATGTGTCTGCATTTTGTGTCAAATATAATATATTGATACCAAACTTTGATGACTTCTATGCTAACTCCAGAAGATCTCGACATAAAGTTGCTGATCATACTATTTTACATCACTATCGTGTTGATATATTTTTTAAGATTATTGATTGGCAAGTTCAAGAACTCAATGCTCTCTTAATGAGGTGACAACGAACTTGCTAGTTGGAGTAGCTTGCTTAAATCCAGTTGATTCATTTTCCAGTTTTGACATAAACAAGATATTGATGATGGCTGAATTGTATCTTGACGATTTTGATGAGAATATAATGGTTACGCTCAAGAATAAACTGGAAACTTATATTGCTGATGTTCGTGATTTTGATGAAAGGTTCTCAAATCTACAAGGACTTGTTGATCTTTCTGAAACTCTAGTTAAGACAAAGAAGCATTTGAATTATCCATTTGTGTTTCGCCTTGTGAAATTTTCTTTGCTTCTACCAGTTTCCACTGCTACAGTTGAAAGAACTTTCTCGGCGATGAAGTTGATCAAGAGTGAATTGCGAAACTGAATGAATGACGAATTCATGAGCGGTTGTTTGGTACCTTATGTAGAAAGAAAAATATTTAACACCATTTTTGATGAGACTATTATAAATACGTTTCAGAAAATGAAAACTCGTAGAGGACAGTTGTAATAATATATTTTATTAATATATAGTTTTTGTTGACCTCTTTGTATATTTGTTTGTTTGCATTTTGAACCCACTTGATAAATATCCTAGGTCCACCACTGGCCTGGAAACCATAAATGCTGCATTCTTAACTTTTAAATTCACTAGTACCGCTATTGAGAGACGCCCACTCTGAGTGGCACCGAATATAATCAACTCCAAGGCTCTTCTAGTGCAGGAACACCTTTACTCCTCTCCCTTAGCTGAAATAACTTGCCAATACGCCGACAATCCTCAATCCCATGCGAAGACAATCCTACAACCCAACTTCAGATGGTTGGACTCCCCTCCCCCCCAGCCTGAAGCTACCCCTTGCACCACTCTAGATCCTGTTGAGATCTTTTTTCCTTTGATAACGCGATCTATCTCAACCAATCCATCCTACTCTTCCAGATCCTACTGCTAGCACTCCCTAGATACTCAGATTCTCTAGTATCATTCACACATTCTACCCCCTACCGACTAGCCACTAGAACTCCTCACCGAGACCTGCCAACCCCGCCATCGCTAACCTATCCTCAGAAGACAACCCACTTATGGACATCACCCGTGGACACCCCCCAACGACGCTAGAATACACTCTTTCTGCAACTTCAATACCACATCCTACGCCCTGGTTCATTTACCAATTTACTAGTCCATCCTCTCCTTATGGACATCCATTAAATGTGCGACAATATCTTCGAATTCCAAGCTACGCTGCCACTTCCCCCACTTTGCAACTGCTCGACTTCCGCTTCTTTCACCTGGCCTCCTAGAAATGGAACCACTGCCTAGCCTCACTTCCGGATCAGTCACTGCCAACCGCATTCTTCAATACTTCTTCTCAATAATCTGACCCCACGCAACCAAAGAAACCATAGCACTGACAAACTTAACACATTTCAGTCGATCAATGACAACGACTAAACGTCACCGGTGCATATCCCATCTCACTTGAAGACACTCAGTCTTACTACTTTATCAACTCCAACAAGACCATTCAGAGTCCAAATGCCTTTCCCCCTGCCAGAGTAAAACACCAAAATCTCGAAATCAAACTCGGAGAAGACCTCCTTTCAAACCACTCCTCACCCCAACATACGGGCAAGCGTTCTATCATCATAACGACATCCCACGACAACCAATCGCAAGCATCATCACTACTTGAGCACAGCCTTAAGGCTTCTAGAAACACAACTACTGAGCCGAAACAACATATTACCTTTTTGCAGGGCCATAACAACAACCACGACCAATTACAGATGGAAGCATCTCGAATTACATTCGTAGCTCCATTTCCATTCCTCAAATTCCTGATCCATAGCAAGCGCTTCATGACACGTAAGATTAAGTAGCAATGAACATAGGCATTGGCCTCAAAGGAATCAACTCGCACGATGAAGAAGGGAAGTACTCCTAACAACCCTGTAGCCTCTCGAAGATAAATATAGACGTCTCTGTACCGATCCGCAAGACTCTACTAAACTTGCTCATGACTTGTGAGACCAACGGGAACCTAGCGCTCTGATACCATGTTGTCACGACCAAAAATCCCTATGGTCGTGATGGCGTCGGACATCCATGTCAGGAAAGCTATTTCATTCATTAATTGAAACAACTTTCCGATTTTTAAAACATTTAAGAAAACATTTCTTTTTCCTAAATTACATATTAACAAAATAAAAGTCTGTTAATTAAGAACAGTGGTTTAAAGATTACATTTAAGCAATTATATCTTAACACATATCCCAGAACCCGGTGTCACAAGTGCATGAGCAATTTCTAAGAATTTATACAATCATTACAAGCCTGTCCCAAATACAACTGGACAAGGGAATTTAAATGAAATAGATACAGTACGAAGGGGACTCTGTCAGCTGCAGATCGTCTCCGGATGATGCAGCTCGCTTAAGTCTCTGAACCTTCCACATTTCTATGAAAGTACCTGTGCAATAAAAATTCACAGCAAGTGTAGCATGAGTACAAAAACAACGTGTAATCAGTAAGTCACCCGCCTAACCTCAGAGGGGTAGTGACGAGAGGTTAAATTAAAAACTTACTAAAGGTCAATTTAAAATATTTGAGAGTGACACTAAGCATGGTTTATCACAGGCAATTTATAAAACATGATTTAAATATCTTTCAACTCCGTTCACGTTTAACACTTTATATCTTCG